>OY757929.1:47664378-47719378 GCA_963585895.1 Sepioteuthis lessoniana | reverse complement strand
TATTTTAAGTGTTCCAATGATAATGGATACATCGTCACTCTCTTATTTCACATTCAGTGCAGTTGTCGAACGAGATTATAATCTTCATCTATCGTCTTATCTCCTATTGTCTAATCCCTTGTAATCCACCCGGACGGACAAATCTTCGAGATGGAAAAATTTCTTTGACTGATTTAATCTGTCTGTCTGAATATTAAAAATTCCCGAAATATTTTGCTTTCCTTAAGTTTTTTTACTCTCTTCTTTTTCTATTCATTGATTCCCCCCCCAGTCTCTTTAAATATCCAGGACCTTCCTAACTATTCAGAGAATTGAGTAAGTTCAGTTTCATGAATGGTCACCAAAGTAGGTCCATTGCTCCTTAAATTAGGAAGTCCTGTTGGCATCGTCTAAAATACGCCGCAGAGGAACAAGAGATTATACAAAAACGGAGTTCTGAGAATCACACCAAACTATATCTGGAAATGAGGTTCCACTTTCGAAGCTTTGTATGGAGTCACCTGTTCCAAGCTTTTACTCCCAGACCCACTCTGATCTGGATTAATAGTACTTGTTAGGGTTCTATTTACGGTTGCTCAGTCGGCCAGAGCTGTAGAATACACCGACTGCTTCTCTGCAGAGGGGTGAGACCCCCCCCAATGAGTGTCCTGGATATGACACTAACAATCTGATGGTGAGGTTCCAGTGATGGTGGAGCTTTAGGAAATTCAGAGCACCCCTACATTGATATTGCTTCCAGGTTCACTCTGTCCCGGAGTGGTAGCACCTGATAGGGCCCTATGTATGGGGTAAATAGAACTAAACTTCATAGTTATGCTGAACTGAATTGTTTGAAATAGAACTGTTTGAATAAACCGAATAACTTTAAATAGAAATGGTTTTTGACGATTAAAATGTGTACTCATGCTAAACTGAATTGTTTGAATTAGAACTATTTGCGTAAAAACGGATTTGGCGTTAAATAACCAACAAAGTTGATATTCTATAAAACCCAACCAACCAACCAATCAACCAACCATCTATCTATGGGTCAAATATATTTGTTTGCGAAAATGAAGAGTTTCTACAAAAATGTTGCGAAGGTAAATTTTTGTTGCGAACATAGTCGTGAACCATCGGTGTTAAACAGTATTCTGTATGGAAAAAAATCAAGAGGGGTTGATTGCCGGTAAACCAACCAACCATCCAACCAACCAATCAATGTGACTTTTGTGATGTATCGGAAACACTTTTTACTATTTTTTTTAGCTTTTATTAATAATTTTTTCTAAATTGCTTTTATAGCCCAATCGGCTAGTGCTGTAAACTGCATCTGTAACATAGCCAGATGTGGTTATGTGAAATATACCGATACGCGGATGAGTAAAATGCATAGGAATCCGAAGAACACTCGAAACACTGACGACTCTCGGTAGTTCAGGGACGAAACTTTTATTACCTTCTTGACTTTTAGGTTTTCAACACGAGGAGAGAGAGAGACACAATTTTTACTCGTACTTCAGTCGCGCTATTACGTTCACTTTCGGGCAAATACTCTTGGGAAAGGTATGAATCCCCCTACCCTCCCAGCTATGGCTTAAATAGTACCACTACTGTTCTTCTGGGAGAATAGATTTGGCATTAAATAACCTACGAAGGTTGATATGCCATTAAACAAAGAAACCAAACCAACAATTTTTACTAGGCTGACTGTTCCATCTGACCCCACCACGCGCGGCGCATCTCGTAGACCCAACTGGACTCGCCTAGGTTAGATCTCAACTCCCTTCGTCCAGCTTCAAATCTCAACTCTTCTGGGCGACCCGGCCCGGAGTCCGAATGACAGCTCACTGCTTTTTTTCAAAATCACCAAGAATCCCAGCCCATCGCTTCCGGGCATGACGTCATTCACATCCCCAGTCACATTTCCTATCCGGGGTTTTTATTATGACATCTGTGATTGTCACATCCTCCCTGCGCGTGCGTGAACACCTGCGCTCAATGCGTGCCCCTACCCGTGCACTAAGCCGAATAGTTCTAAGCCTAACTAAACCGAAAGATAAGATATAACCAACGAAAAATGATAATATAAAAAAATCCTTCTGCAATTATATAACACATCTCCGAAGAGGGCCAAGATCCCTCCAATGAGTGTCCTACGTGTGACAATAAGCAATCTGTTGATGAGGCTCCAATAATGCTGGAGCTTTGGGGAATGTCAGGTACCCCTTTATTGCCATCGCTTCCAGATCTAATCTTGCTTGGTGTGGTAGTACCTGAGAGGGTCCTATCTATGGGTCAAATAAAACTGTGAGATCATTTAACAGTGTGTAAACAAATGCCTGATGTTAATTGAGTTGTTCATGATACGTAGCAATACTTGGAACCTTTTAACTATGTACAAACGAATGAGTTATGTTGAATAAGATATTTAGACTTAAATAGCAATACTTGTAACCACTTCAAGATGTGCAAATAAATGATGACTGACATGACATTGTTACTGTTACATAGCAATACTTGAAACCATTTAACTATGTGCAAACAAATGGTTAATCATATTTACCAACCCCTCCGTTCGGGCAGGATATGACACAAGGTCAATTTTTAAGCTGAGTTCAACAGGTTTGAGTTCAGAGTTTTCCTTCTCCTAGACTAGTTGGCTCACCAAGGCTGAAGAACCTAATCTGCCCTACTATTTACCCATAGCTGGAGGGAGAATAATTGGATTCATACGTTTCCCAAGGATATTAGAGCTATGTGAAATGCAACCAGTCAGATCCAGGATTTGAACTCGTGTCACCGTGTCCATATCCTTCGACGATAACCATTACACCACGGGCACTTCCATATTTACACCACGGGCACCTCCATCAAACAAATGGTTAATAGTAAATAGAAATATTCGTGTTTGGTAGAAATACTTGAAGCCATTTAAGTGTGCACAAAAGGTTCGTTTAAAAATGTATCAACAAAATCTGTTTACAAATCATATATATATATATATATATATATATATATATATATATATATGTATGTGTGTGTGTGTGTAAACAGGATTGGACTTTAAATAACGTACAATGGTTGAAATGCTATAAAAAACAAACAAACAATGGTTTCGATTTTTCTTTATCCTTTTAGAAGGTTTTCGGAACTGTTCCAAGTGCTCTAGTAATGATAGGCACATCTGTCACCTTCCTGTCCTAATTTTTGCGGGGAAGTGGGGGTCTGATGTAAATATTTTTCAAATTGTCCATTTTACTCGGTGGGAAAGAGAGGAGAAATCCGTTTTTTTTTTCTCATTTTTCTTCAGTAATCACGCTAAAATATGCCTCTGGTGGTGCAATGGTTAGCAAGCTAGACTAGCAAGCCTTCACAAGTGAATTCCAGTCTCTTTGGATGCCCCATTCATACTGCCTTTTATTACATCTAAGCAAAAAAGCTTAGTAAATTACATCAGGCTATGATATGCCATTTTTTCTGGGTTACAATTCAAATGTAAACAAGATATAAATTTTAGAAATATAGGCTGCGGTAGAAATACCTCACATATTTTAAACTGTCACATGAGTGGTACAAGTGCACTTAGGCAGATTGCAATAGTAGCTCCTTCTAGCTAATGTCCTTATCATTTTTTGTCCCATATATTCAGTTACCCCAATGTATTGGACAGGTGCACACTATGCGTTTGCTGTTGAAACTTTTTTAAGACTGCTAAATTTTCAATTGCTATCCATAAAGCTTTTCGTGCTATTTACATGTTACGTCGGAATGATGCTGCTCCCGATAGAAAATCGTTATTGTTCTGATTTGAAAATTTCAGGTTAAAAGAAAGAACTAAAGGATGCTATTGGCTAAAAAATGGCAGAAATACCAACAGAGGTGACTTTTGGTCATTTTGTCAACCTTTAAAAAATGGTTGGTCTACGTTATGATCTTTACTGATCGTAAGAGAAAAACAATGGTAAGACATTTGCTATATGGAGCAATCATCATCATCATCATCATGTCGTGCGGCTAGCAAGGATATCCCTGACCCTCTCTCTCCACGTCTCCCTCTCATTCATCGCCTCCGGTAGGTCTTCAAGTTTACATCCCGTATCATCACATAGCTGCTGTATGAATGTTCTAGCTGGTCGTCCTGCTTTTGATTGGCTATATGCGGGGGTCTACAGGAGTACATTACTTACGATCTCGTCCCCGCTTCTCCAGCAGTGTCCGTCATGTCTGGTTCGTCTAGCTTGTATAGTTTTCGTGATAGGTGGTAGGTGACCGTACAGTTGGCGCCTTGTGGGGTGTTGCTGCCAGGACTTGTTCAATATTGCTCGCAACATTCTTGTATAATTGCCGTCGAGCTTCTTCTCCAACTGTTTAGTCAGCGTCCAAGTAGTGCATCCGTACAGCAGTATCGACACGACCGCAGCCTGGAAGAAACTGCGTTTCATTTTATCGGTCAGGTTTAACTAGGTTCACTTGCATCATACAAGTGGCTGTTTAAAATGTGGATGGTATTTCTGTTGCACTATATATATATATATATATATATATATATATATATATATATATATCAGTGCATCAGTAATTCGTAGCTCGAAACGTATAATAACTGAATTTTATTTATTATTTGTCGATTGAGGACGTCCTTGATATATGTGACTATTATTTAAATATTCCTCTCGGAATTAATTGCATCGTCAAAAAAGTTGTTGTTGCTGTTGTTGCTTAAAAGTAAATATTTTCCAGGAATTAATATAAGGGAGTAGTCCCTTTGGTGTAGTGGCTAAAGTGCTGGACTGCGTCATCGGAATAACCGAGTTCAAACTCCACTCGTGCTATTACATTCACTTTTGGACTTTTTCTCTTGGGAAAGGTATGAACCGCCTTATCCTCCCAGCAACTGGTTAAATAGTACAACTACTTTTCTTCAACAAGGATGAATTTGGCGTAAAATAACCCACGAGAGTTAATATGCCATTAAAAAGAGAGAAAAAGAAAAATATTTGCGGTCTGAAATAAATGCTTCTTCTACAACCGGACTTATTGGTAGCCCAGTCGGCTGGAGCTGCAGTGGGTAATGACTTCCCCAACGAGTGTCCTAGATATGACATTAAACAATCTGATGGTGGTACTCCTGTCTTGGCATTTGGGGGAATATGAGACCCTTCATTGCCATTGCATTCAGATCCACTTTGACCTGGAGTTGTAACACTTGGTGGGTTCCTATCTATGAGTTAAATAGAACTGTCTGATATTTAAACTGTGTGCAAGCAAACGACTTATGCTAAATTGAATAGTAAGAAATAGAACTGTTTGATCATTTAACTGTTTGTAAAGAAATAGCTAATGTTTAATTGAATTGTTAGTGATACATAGCAATACTTAGAACCATTTAACTGCGTGCAAAATAAAGAGCTTTGGTACGTTTAAAAACATTATCAACAAAATGTGTTTACAAATCGTACATTTAACAAATACGTATAAGGACGATTTGGCATTAAATTACCAACAATGGTTGATATGCCATAAAACCAAACTAAACCTGTACTTACCTATCTACATATACAATATGACATACAACCAGGCGCTTGTGGTGTAAAAGCTATCGTCGTTGGAAATGGAACAAGAGACCTGAGTTCAAATCCTAAACGAAGATGTTTGTATTTCAAACACGCTAGTACCCTTGGGCAAGATGATAAAACAACAATTTTCCTCCAGTAATGGGTAAATAATTGAGCACTCTTGGCTGTTTAACTTTGGTACGGCAATCGATGTAGAAGAAAACTCAGTTAAACACCACTTAAAAATGACTTTGTGTCGTATACTACTTGTGGGGGAGAGGTTTGGGTTAAGTTTGGTTTGGTTTGTTGGGTTTTATGGCATATCAACCTTTGTAGGTTATTTAACACCGAATCCATTTTTATGTAAATAATCTGTTATATTTAAAACAATTCAGTTTAGCATAAGTACACAGTTTAATTGTCAAAAACATTTCTATTTCAAACTATTCAAGTAGTTATATGTAACAATTCAGTTAAGTGTAAATACAGTTTTAATGTCGGAAAACAGTTCTATTTCAAATCATTCAGTTTAGCATAAGCACGCAGTTTAAATATAAGTACAGTTTAATTGTCAAAAACATTTCTATTTCAAGCTATTCAGTTTACTCAAACAATTCATTTTAGCATAAGTATGCTGTTAGTTCTATTTAACCCATAGAGAGGGCCGTATCAGGTGCTACCATACCGGGCCAGAGTGGACCTTGGAGCAATGATAATAAAGGGGTACTCCACATTCCCCAAAGCTCCAGCACTGCTTGAACCTCACCATCAGGTTGTTTAGTGTCATATCCAGGATACTCGTTAGTGGGGGGGGGGTCTTACCCCTCTGCAGAATTGCAGTCAGTGTATTCTACAGCCCCAGCCGACTGGACAATAGAGGTTTGGGTAAAAATATACGACATAGACACAAAATGCCGACGGACTGATTCTTATATCACAAGTTTGGGAAAGCTAGGAGACACCAATGGATATCTAATCCATTGTCTTAAACGTTCAGGCCACGACATCGACAGACAGCAACTTGAGTGTCTATCTATTCAATAAGAATACTTACTTGATTGCCATGAAGATTTTGAGAGAAAATAAAATAATACTCCAGAGCAAAAGTGTTTCGTCGCAACTTTTAGGGAAACTTGAATACCAGATCTCTCATTCATTAATTTTGTCTTAGATATCTGCTGATCTACCCACTGAGCAACAGAGGCCGAGATGTTAACTTACATTCGACTCGCTATAAGTGCTTAATGCAGTCTTCTGAGAAACTAAAAGGATACACCTGAACAAAAATACTCAGTTGTAACCGACATGAAGATTTGAACAACAGATTTCTCATTAAAAAAAAAAAAAACGTCTTTAAAGTCTTACGCTCTACCGACTGAAGTACGCAGACTGAGACAGACTATTTTCAACTAGTTTCGAGTGCTTTATGCTTTCTTCAGAGAAACTAAGGTAATACATATAAGCAAAAACGTTTAGGCACAAAATACATGACGATTTGAACAAAGGAACTCATTATTGAATATTTCTAAAAAAAAAAGTCTAATGCTCTACCAACTGAATTACACAGGCTTTTCAACTCGTTTCGAGAGCTTTATGCTGCTTTCAGAGAAACTAAGATAATACATCTAATCAAAAACGTTTAGGCACAAACAACATGGCGATTTGACCAACGGACCTCTTATTCATGAGTATGTCTAATAAAAGGTTTAATAATCTACCAACTGCACTACACGGGCTGAGATAGACTATTTTCAACTCGTTTCGAGGGCATAATGCTGCCTTCAGAGAAACTAAGATAATACACCTAAGCAAAAACGTTTAGGCTCAAACTACATGGCGATTTGAACAACGGACCTCTTATTCATGAGTATGTCTAAAAAAAGGTCTAATACACTACCAACTGAACTACAATGGCTGAGATAGACTATTTTCGACTCGTTTCGAGGGCTTAATGCTGCCTTCAAAGAAACTAAGATAATACACCTAATCAAAAACGTTTAGGCACAACAACATGGCGATTTGAACAACGGACCTCTTATTCATGAGTATGTCTAAAAAAAAAGGTCTAATACACTACCAACTGAACTACAATGGCTGAGATAGACTATTTTCGACTCGTTTCGAGTGCTTAATGCTGCCTTCAGAGAAACTAAGATAATACACCTAAGCAAAAACGTTTATGCTCAAACTACATGGCGATTTGAACAACGGACCTCTCATTCATGTGTATGTTTTAAAAGTCTAACCCTTTACCGACTGAGTAACTCAAGTCGATGTTTTTGATTGGTTTGGTTTATTGGGTTTTATAGCATATCAACCTTTGTAGGTTATTTAACGCCAAATCCATTTTTATGTAAATAATCTGTTATATTTAAAACAATTCAGTTTAGCATAAGTACACAGTTTAAATGGTCAAAAACATTCTATTTCAAACTATTCAAGCAGATATATGTAACAATTCAGTTAAGTGTAAATAAAATTTTAATGTCGAAAAAACAGTTCTATTTCAAATCATTCAGTTAAGCATAAGCACGCAGTTTAAATGTAAGTACGGTTTAATTGTCAAAAACATTTCTATTTTAAGCTATTCAGTTTATTCAAACAATTCATTTTAGCATTAGTATGCTGTTCTATTTAACCCATAGATAGGGCCCTATCAGGTGCTACCACTCCGGGCCAGAGTGGACCTGTGAGCAAAGGCAATAAAGGGGTACTCCGCATTCCCCAAAGCTCCAGCACTGCTGGAACCTCACCATCAGGTTGTTTAGTGTCATATCCAGGACACTCGTTAGGTAGGGGTGTCTTACCCCTCTGCAGAGAAGGAGTCGGTGTATTCTACAGCCCCAGCTGACTGGACAAGGTATTACATTAAACAAAGAAACCAAACCAGATGTTTTTAAAGCTTATCAACTCTCTACAAATCAGTTTGTTGGGTTTTATGGCATATCAAGACCAACAGGGGTAAGAAATCGGAGTGATACCTTGTTTGTTTTTTTTTCGTTTTGAAGACGAATGCACGCATGACGAGGATTATCTTCTATAAGTTCTGCCTTCTTCACAACAGGGTCGTACTTCGATTGTCTGACATGTCGTTTCAGAACAACCTTTCCTTGTATTGATATTCATGTTGAAACAGAACAGCCACTCGAGGATCGTCGAGGATAGTTGAATAGCCATTCGTGAGGATTAGCGTTCGTCTGCCTTGTTTTTTTAGAGGCTAAACTGTTCTCCAACATCTCTTCTTCTTCTCCTCTGGATTTTATTTCCAATCTCCTACTACTACTATCCATCTCATACCATTTGTCCATCACACAACCTTTGTACTTTTGCCATTTTGATCTGTTCACTCAGAAGAGCAGTTATCAAAACTGTCAAATCGTCAAGTTAAAAAATAAAACAAAAGAAAACAAAAAAAAATTACCTTCCTTTTGTTCGATGCTTTTTCACAACAATGCCGTCATTATCTTTATTTTACTGTCTTTTCGGAATTTTCTTTTTTAAAAAAAGAGCAGAACTCCGTAAAGGCTTAACAATGTTAACAGATTCTTCTTTGTTTCTCATTTTTGTCTTCACGCTTCGTTTTGATTCATTGCTTTGAAGATTTTACAATAAACAAGATGACGTGTTGAACAGCCACAGCCGTTGAATATGACACAAAAAACAAAAGATTAGAAAATATCCTGCCTCGCTAAATATAGAAAAAATTAAATCAAAATTAATCATTTTTCAAAAGCAATCAAAGTTTGATTATTCAAGCCTCGATAAGCCCATTCAGCTGAGGCTGAAAAATATACCGACTGTATCTCTTCAGAGGAGTACGACTTCCCAACGAGTGTCCTGCATATTACACTAAACAATCTGATCGTGAGGTTTCAGTAATGCTGGAGCTTTGGGGAATGAGGAGTACACCATCATTGCCATCGCCCCTTGATTCACTCTGGCCTGGAGTTGTAGAACTTAATAGGATCCTATCTAGGGGGTCAAATAGAATTGTTTGATATTTAAAACGAATGCAAATGACTTTTGCGAAATTGAATCATTTGAAATAGAACTTTTTGATCATTCAACTGTGTGTAAACAAAGGACTGGTGTTTTATTAAATTCTTGGAACCATTTAACTGTGTGCAAACGAAATAGCACTGTTGAATAGGATAGTTAGTGCTTGATTGCAATAATTTAAATCATTTAATTGTGTAGAAACAGTAGCAATATTTATGCGGAAGCAAATTAGTTCGAACTCATTTAAAAATGAAATTACCGACAAACGAATCTCTTACATATCATGTATATCTATTTATATGTGTGCAAACAAATAACTGATGTTAAACTGTTACTGTTACATATCAATACTTGAAACCATTTAAAAATCATAAATCCTTCAAATAAAATAAATTTCGCGCCAAAACTAAAGAAAAAACAAACGATACCTACAAAATAATCCCTAATCAAAACAATTAATCAATATCTTGTGGGGGGTGTCCTCGTGATGTAATGGTTAAAGCGCTGGACTGCGGAATCGTAGTACGCGAGTTCGTACTCCAGTCGCGCTATTACGTTCACATTCGGGCAAAGACCCTTGGGAAAGGTATGAACCCCCTTATCCTCCAAGCTATGGGTTAAATAGTACCACTATTGTTCTTCTAGTAGAATAGCTTCGGCATTAGATAACCTACAAAGAGTTGATATGCCGTTAAACAAAGAAAGAAACCAATATCTTGAAAGCGCTTGAAAGCAGACTCGAGAGAAGTCCTGTATTAACTGTACCCTGGTACAAAACAAGACAGAAAGCTAGAGATAATCTTAATAAGATCATAAAAATGTAAAATCAGTGATCTTTAGCTAAAATTGTCTTGATAATATAGAGTACCTTAATATACATGGGACCCAAGTGACTGCAACTAATAATGTTGGGTTCTTTGTTTTTTTGTTTCACATTTGAAAATAGTATACAATAATAACTATTAAGCCTCAAGCACATTGCTTTGGACAAGAATAGAAAAAATATTTTGTATCACAACTTATTTGTTTAAAAAATAATTCAAAACTGTCCCAAAATAGATGCAACACCTTAATATGATATTGCATTTATTACTGTAACAAGAAATTAAAAAAAGATTGAATGTCCTGGAAGCTGATATAATATTAATAAAAATCATTCATTTTTTGTTTCTAGCTCAAAGGATGCATTTTTTCCTGGGCGTGTTCCAAATGACCGCCATTGTGTTTATCTCAGTAATAAATCATTATCATATCGATGGGTCGCATATAATTTGAGACACCCTGTATATATATATACATATATATATGCGTGTCTGTGTGTGTGTGTGTGTGTGTGTGTGTGTGTGTGTGTGTGTGTGTGTGTGTGTGTGTGTGTGAGCGAATTTTTAAAAAAATGAAAAATCTTAATTGTTTTCTGAAAGTTTGAAAATACTTCCATAGATTTTTAACTCACTAATTATGTCCTAATTACCAACGCTGTCCATTTCGATTTAATGATATTCAAAACAAAAACAAAAAAGAAGTGTTGCTTCCGACTGGTTATATTATTACTGTAAGACACGCACGTGTGAACTGTTTCAGAAATGATTTTATCGCTGAAAAGAGATTCAATATGATTTCTCTTGTGCAGCTTACGATAAAAGAAAATTTTCCTCTCTCCCAATGTAAGAACGTAGAATCATACGATTGTTCGTTTGTAAGAAAAGTCTACATAAGCAATACTAATCATTTAAAAATATTCTGACATATATATATATATATATATATATATATATCAGAATATAACTATAGTTGATATATACACTCCCCTACCCCCGTGGTGTTGAGTTCTCTGACGAAGAAGTAATCGTGTTGCCATTAGCGACTATTGCAAGCCTCTTCGTTTGAATTGAGGTCTCGGCTACCGTTGAACGGATGTATGTAAACAATAGTAATTGTGATTCATAACCGTTTAAAATTTACTTCGCAGCTAATATCTCCTCGTGGCTGAATGGTTAGAAGCTTGCGTTGACGTTTGCGTCAACCGGGTTTCGATCCCAGCTACGGGAAGATTCTGTCTAGCCACACTGATCAGTTCTGATAGAACAAAACAGGTCTGTCTGTGGATGACTATATATATACACGTGTGTGTGTATATGTGTGTATTTATCAAGTCTTCCACACGAATAGGATGGTATACAAGGTCAATTTTTATGCAATGTTTAACAGGTTTGAATTCAGAGTTTTCTTTCTCCTAACCCGGTCACCATACGAAGCTTCAAGAGCCAAATATTTCCTATTATTTACCCATAGCAGGACGGAGCATAATTGGATAATTACCTTTCCCAAGGGTATCAGTTCTATGTGAAATGCAAATAGCCTCGTACAGGATTTGAACTCGGTTCACCGTGTCCATTACGCCTTTTCCATTTGCTTATGTTTCTATAAAATTTACTTTTTAGATATTCTGATTAATACTAACAATAATAATAATAATAACCTCACTAACACAACTTACCAAAAAGACACTAAAACAAATCCTGTACCTTCAACTTTAAAAGTGAATGCCCCTTCCGATATAAAAAGCAATTATAACCTAATATCTTTTGCAAAACTAATCTCCTCCACCTAAACAATATCTTTTAAAGAAATTAAAAACATAAAACAAACTCCCATCAATAATGAGTTCCCTAACTATATTTTTGATGAACAAATTAAACGTATGATTTTTAAATGTAAACCTACAAAATGAACACTGCAACACTTCACCCAATAAACAAGCATTTATCAAACTTTTCCGCAAACAAATCTACTACAATTATAAATGAGATGAAAGTATTTTAAAAACATGGATTCAAAGAAATGTACTTCCCACATATCCTAATAAAAGATAAAACTTATCATATACTATAATAAATTTAAAACCTCCAACTTTGTCATAAATAATAATTCCATTCCTTCGATTGGAGTTTTGCAAAGAACTCATGTTAAATGTCCTTTCGGAGATGGTATCTCTGAAAACAACGATATATACGTTGGTTTAACCTCAATAACCCTATCGGGAAGACTTACTATGCACCTTTCAGATACCAGTGTTATATAGTCATTTACACGTTCATGCAGCATCACAACGACACAATATCAAAGACAGACGCATGAATAAACGACGCATGATAAAGACGCAGGAAGGACTTCTTTAGAAATATATTTACCTCTCTCTTTATTGCAAGGGTTCGAAAGATTAGCATGTGAGAAGATGCTGGAGACCGAACGTAAACTTCATATTTTGACCCCACTGTTATGACCGTCACGTTGTGTCTTGTTCTCCTGATGTTGGGGTCCACTCCATCGGGGCTTTCCGAGGGCCCCCTCGGTCGGGTGTGGCTTTTCCTACAACATCTCGTCTCTAACCCTCTGGGAGTCTGCTGGCAACTGCATCGGGGGTTTTCCGAGTACCCCCTCGGTCGGGTGTGGCCTTCCCTACCACATCTGGTCTCTACTGTCTGGAATTCGACTGGCAACTGCTCTGGGACCCAAACTCAACTGAGTTAAATAATAACTCAACGCCCACACGATCACCTACTGGATCTTTGAAATCGAATGTTTAATCGTCATCAAGCGGAAATAACTGTCATGCAGTTCAGAGGTTACTCTCTTCCGGTGCATGACTGTAATGGCAGAATGGGACCTTCACCTTTTCCCATATCATAAGCCTTAATCCGCCCACGCGATCTCTTCCGATTACTGGCCGTTGGAATGTGTCACTTCCTTCCGGTGTATCACCTTGGAATAGCATTTTTAGGCCGGGGCGAGGGTCAAAATATAACACCAGTTCCATAGCCCAGCATCTAAAAACATTCATGCCCGACAACAGAATTTCAGAAAATTCTTACCGAAAACACAATATTAGAACAACAAAATAAGAAGCAAAAATCAAAAATTCTCAACATATACAACCCAAACTTAATAGAATCAATTTTGAATCCAGTGCAAATGTACATAAAAGTCTTTAGCAAATGACGCTATTTATAGAAACAAATTTTAAAAAGTAAACGCTACACAATACACCGCTCATTCTTACAAAGTAGTTACGTACATACTAAAGTTGCATCACTTTTGCAATACATCACCTCCTGATGATGCCCCAAGATTAGCCAGAGGGTATTTGGGAAATAACTAACAATGGAAGGTTGATAAACCAATTCCCGTCGGTTATCATAAGATCGATACAGCAACTCAAAATGATTAACAAAAAATATGTTGACAAAAAGTTATTATAATGTTCAATCAAATATATATATATATATATATATATATATAAACGATGCTGGTGTTATGGATATCGTCGTAAGAAACAAAGAATGAATCTGGCAACGAATAGGATCTGACAATGATTGGATCTGACAACGAATGAGACTTGATAGCAGATTGATCTAACAACGAATGGATCTGACAACAAATAGAATCTGACATCGAATGGACCTGACAACGAATGGGATTTGAGAACGAATGGATCTGACAACGAAGAGAACCTGAAATGAATGGATCTGACAACGAATTGTACTTGACTACGAATGGGATCTGAGAACGAATAGGACTTGACAATGAATGGAATCTGACAACGAATGGATCTGACAACGAAGGGTACTCGACAACAAAGAGATCTGACAACGAATGGGACCTGACAATGAATAGGACCTGACAACAAATGGATCTGACAACGAATGGGACTAGACAAAAGCAACAAACGGGTGGCTTCAAATTCCTTAAATTTCAAGAATTGAAGTTTCACAACTGGATACAGTTTAGTGTTATGCACCGGACAGCTGGATATACAAAATTACCCAATTACTAAAAGGAACTAAAATAACGTAACCAAGAACGGTTATAATGATAGTAGAAATATACGAACACAAATGGATTATATATCTTAAAGCCCTGCCTCAATAAATTTAACGACAAACTAAATCATCCAAAATATATTATTTTTGAACAGGTAAACAATTCCATATACCAGACGAAGAGGTACATAGTGATGCCTACATATATATATGTGTGTGTGTGTGTGTGTGTGTGCATTTGCATTTGCGCGCGCAAATATAAGTATTAATTGTTATGTCTCTCTGAAATTTCTTCACCATATTCAACCAAAAAGTAAAATCTAAAAACTTTTACCTCAGTCAATGTCATGTCAGTTCTTCGAAAAGATTTTTCATCACCGGAATCGTCAAACCTGTCGGGGCACAAATATTTCGAGAAGACCAACGTAAATTAAACATATTTAACAAATAGATAAGCCACATGATTCGTTTTATATATATATATATATATATATATATATATATATGAGTGTGTGTGTGTGTGTGTGTGTGAGTACGTATAAATATGAATACAGTGGGTAGAGGGTTCACCAATGGCCCGGGAGATTGAATACAATCCCAAGCCAAGTCATATCGTAGACTAAAAAAAATAGTACTTGATGCCGCCTTGCTTAACACTCAACATTATAAGGTACGGATCAAGAGTAAAGTGTAGCAGTCTCGGGAATGGAGTAGCTCCCTCCCCAACACCTCAGTGCAGTAGCTTATGAAAAGGGAGTCTTTTGATCGCCCTCCACTACTACCGCCAGGAACGAGCCGCAGCAGGCATTGGCCTCGATGTCAATGCACACAAAACTGAATATATGTGTTACAACCAAACGGGCAACATTACCACACTAGACGGAGCCTCTCTGAAACTAGTAGATAAATTCACCTACCTAGGAAGTAGTGTCTCATCAACCGAAAACGACATCGACACACGACTGACGAAAGCATGGATGGTTATCGATAGGCTCTCGATCATATGGAAATCAGACCTGACCGATAAAATGAAATGCAGTTTCTTCCAGGCAGCGGTTGTATCAATACTGCTATATGGATGCACTACATGGACGGTAACTAAGCGGCTGGAGAAGAAACTAGGCGGCAACTACACAAGAATGTTGAGAGCAATATTGAACAAGTCCTGGTGACAACACCCCACGAGACACCAACTGTACGGCCACTTGCCTCCCATCACCAAAACTATCCAAGTTAGACGAACCAGACACGCAGGACACTGCTAGATAAGCAAGGACGAGCTCGTAAGTGACATACTCCTATGGAGCCCCACATATGGCCAAGCAAAAGCAGGACGACCAGCTCGAACTTACATACAGCAGCTATGTGAAGACACAGGATGTAACCCTGAAGACCTGCCGGAGGCGATGAATGATAGGGAGACGTGGCGAGAGAGGGTCGGGGATATCCGTGCTGGCGGCACAACATGATGATGATGATATAGTCATGTATGTGACAAAAATAGAATAAAAATATTGATAGAACAACTGAATCTTTATGACAATAAAATCAGAATGCATTATTCTTAAAATGTATCAACATAAAAACAATGAGAGTTTAATTTGTCACGGGAAGATTGATTTAAGAAGTTTAAGAAACTCAAGTTTATATCATTAGATATTCAGGAAGAGAATCAAAGTGCACCGTTCATTGCAAAATAGTATTTTGATTTGATCAGTGAATTAAGAGTATTATTGAGATAACTCCATACCGATACCCTGATACAAGGAGGAAAACTTGGTGGGGAATGGTATCAAACTTTTATGATTTCTGAATATTCTATATCCAGAATATTTACTTTAAAAACCTTAAACTATAACTGTCGTTCAGTTATATTTAACGTCTTTATATAAACGACTTGAATTTAGGAAAACGACTTTACGTTCTTTTTTTATGAATTCTAAAAGATTACATAAATGAATTTATTTTGCTCCATTTTGTATTTTCTCGAACCCTCTACAATTCGTAGCAAAACATTAGCAGTATATTCTACTTAGGATGTATTCTAATAATGCAAAGAAAGAAAAGGGATTCTAACACACACACACTTGTATATATATATATATATATATATATATATATATATATATATATATATATATATATAAAGAGAGAGATACATACATCTATATATATATATATATAACGTGTAAAAATATAACGGCTCTGTTTTGGAGTAAGCTATTCATTGAATACACTGTTGAAAACCGATTTCTCGTTGAAAACATTTGTGTGCACATAATAAAATAAAAATTAGAGTATTTATAAAAGAAAATAAAAGGCAGAATTTTCCGTCTTTATTCGCTGTTATTAAAAATGTCTTGGGGCAGGGTCCACGTCAGTGAGACTAAACATGTTTATTATAAATAAAAAAAAAGTAATGTTGGCGATCTAAGTCGAGGGTGACTCCAAGCCTCACATCTACTACACGGAGGCGTAGGGAAGGGTGCTACTCCATTCCCTAGATTGCTCCACTTTACCCTTGATACGTACGTTATAATGCTGAGTGTTAAGCAAGGTGGCATTAAGTACTATTTTTTTTAATCTTTGGTATGACTCGACCTGGGACTGAACCCTGGTCTACCGGACCATTTGGCGAACACGCTATTCATTAGGGTCATGAAAGAAACTGGGGAATGATGCAGCTCTAAAATAAAAGTAATGATGATTTTCTGAATTATTCACAGAATTATGAATCGGAAAATTTTCACTTTTGTTTTTACTTAACAATTAACTTGAAAAGTTTTACCCAGGGGAGACACTGTAATATTACGGACGGACACTGTCGTCAATCAGTGAAGGTGTTACGAGACGAGCGCGTGCGGGCAGAATGACCTGCAAAGTTAGACGTGATTTTAAAATAATCACAGATGAATTATCACGCGTTTCATGACAGTTTCACTGATGACATCGAACATCCGGGGATCTTTTATTTGTTCCCCAAAATATCTATATAAGAAAACAAGTCAGGAGATTTTGGCAGAGTTGAAGGCAGCTTTCAAAACAGGCGCGTCAAAGGTTCCGAGACCCCTACCCGTCCTACCCAGTCTGCTACAACCTATCTGTCAGGCGTGTGTCAACAGTCAGCTCTCACCCACACCGCAGTCACCAACAAGAGGAAGGGAGAAGATGAACGTAACTAAAATGAACTTATCGAGTTGCAACGATCATAGCCCTAAGTAATAAACGACTGCTATATTTTCTTCCCTTACCTTCGAGTTTGAGTATTTCTTTAATAAACGACGATCATAGCCCTAAGTAATAAACGACTGCTATATTTTGAGTATATTTATATAAACGACTGCTATATTTTGAGTATTTCTTTAATAAACGACGATCATAGCCCTAAGTAATAAACGACTGCTATATTTTCTTCCCTTACCTTCGAGTTTGAGTATTTCTTTTTCTGCGGACTGTAAAGAAAGATCTTTACAGCACAACACGTTGGTCCTATATTACATCACAAGACAAAAGTAAATCAGAATATATTGCTCATTTTACAAAACCACAAGTAGAAGTTCACCGTGAACTAAGAGAGATTGTTTCGCTGACTAACATCGCTCAAGAGTTCCACGCACTCTGGGTGCCCTATTCTAGTGGTTTTATATCAGATCAATATAACCTGAACTAATATGTTCAGGGAGTCCACATTCATAAAGATTATAAATCAATACAAAGCTTATCACGACAATTGCTATCTATTGAGATCCATCTTCACTGAATGACCCATTTAAGGGACGATGTGCCAAACATAACTAAGATTAGTAAATACTTATATCCTGCTATTCATGAAAAAAAGTTAATTATTCTTAATGTATATTATTTCTCGGGAGGAAAACATGGATCCACTATTTTCTGCAGTACATTTTTTTCGATTCATGCCTTGGTAAAATCTCTTATGTCTAATATTGAAGAAAAAGAAGGGCTAATGAACAAGCACTTCTGTAAATTGATTTATCATTTCTACTTTACTTAACTAGTAAGTAGCAAGAGAATAAGCTGTTCCCTACATTGTCAACCTTGACAGGATCTAGTCCCTTTTGTCCGCTCGTTTTCATAAAGATAACCTTGAGTGTCTTGATTTTAAAACGCTAAATACATTCCCTTAAGAAGTAAATGCATTCTGTTTTGATAATCGGATATGCATTATTTATCCCGACGTGTATTTTGTTGAAGATTATTAGTGGATAAAAAATATCAAGGTATTGTAGTTTCTGTTTTTAAAAAAAGAGGCAAATTTAAAGTTCTATTCTAAAAGTTCAAATTCATAATTTTTTTTTTTTTTTGCTGACTTTGCCATACAAATATTTTCAATGCCTCTTTACGAAGCCATTAACTGATTATCTTTATGTTCTGCGAAAGTAGCTCCCAATTCTTCATCTGGCCGTGTGTCCTTTGTTGTGTCTCATGTGGATCTGGATAAATGTGCATTTTCAATAAA
Organism: Sepioteuthis lessoniana; assembly: GCA_963585895.1. Classification (NCBI taxonomy): domain Eukaryota; kingdom Metazoa; phylum Mollusca; class Cephalopoda; order Myopsida; family Loliginidae; genus Sepioteuthis; species Sepioteuthis lessoniana. The sequence continues at coordinate 47,700,542 of OY757929.1, read as the reverse complement.
ATATATTCAATAGAAATCAATGCACTTTATTGAAAATATTGAACAAAAATAAGGTATTACTGAAATTACGATTTCTTTGAGGGTGAGGCTATTTTGTAACTGAGTATGTGTGTGTGTGTGTGTGTGTGTGTTCTTTTATTTATTTATTTATTTATTTATTGTGAATTTCTTGCATTTAGTTTTCTTCTATTTTTCATTCTTAAATTCATTTCAGTTTTCTTCCATTTTCCATGTGGGGGGGCGCGTGAGTGTGTGTGTGTGTGTGTGTGTGTGTGTGTGTGTGTGTGTGTGTGTGTGTGTGTGTGTGTGTGTGTGTGTGTGTTGATTTACTTATTCATTTATTTATTTATTTATTTATTTATCTATTCTTTGTGAATTTCTTCCATTTCAGTTTTCTTCCATTTTTTATTTCTAGATTCATTTCAGTTTTCTTCCATTTTTCATTCTTAGATTCATTTCAGTTTTCTTCCATTTTTCATTCTTAGATTCATTTCAGTTTTCTTCCATTTTTCATTCTGACATTCATTTCAGTTTTCTTCCATTTTTCATTCTTAGATTCATTTCAGTTTTCTTCCATTATTCCTTCTTAGATTCATTTCAATTTTCTTCCATTTTTCATTCTTAGATTCATTTCAGTTTTCTTCCATTTTTCATTTTTAGATTCATTTCAGTTTTCTTCCATTATTTATTCTTAGATTCATTTCAGTTTTCTTCCATTTTTCATTCTTAGATTCATTTCAGTTTTCTTCCATTTTTCATTCTTAGATTCATTTCAGTTTTCTTTTTTTTTTATTTGCAGCTTTGAATATTTGGTTTGTTCTTGGTGCTGCAAGACTCGTGGTGTTTAGGCTTGTTGGATGTTTGAGACGAAATGGCCAAGCGAGATGTTGAGGTGGCAGCGTGTTGTTGGACGTGTGAGGGAAGTATTCAAAGTCACCGTGTAGTTTTATGTGTCGAGAGTGGAGTGACGCTCGGATCGACATAGTAAATTTTTGGGGTGACAAGAAGTGGTGCCTGTGGAAGGCATGCTGAATGTTTCTAATTTATGTTCCACTGGGATTCCTCGTAAAGAATCCATAAATTAAATGGTTCCCTCGTTGAGTGCCCATGTTGCTGCTGCTAGTGTTAAAGCCACAGTGAGATGTCCACACTGGGTGGCTTGTCTAGCTAAAAAGCATCGCTAAGCAGGGACGACCAGAGGCACGTCTGTTCTGGTCGCCGTCTCAAGCTGAAGAGGGTGTGTTTGGCCGCTCACCCGTTTTGCTAGCCGGAAATGAAGGTCCGGGCTGAATAGGATATGTCATCCTGATTGGGTGAAATTCAGTGTTGAATTAAATTGCGCGCCAAAACAAAATACGAGATTTTTCTCTTCTCTACATAGGTTGGCCCCAGAATTTCAGGTATGGTGTACCTGATATTCGATACACAAAATTGTAAGAGAAGGGAAATAAAAGAAAAGAGCCACGAGTGTCATAACACAAAAGAGCAAAATACAAACAATGAAAAATACATACATATATAAAGAAAAAACGAGCAAAAGCAAATTAATAAAAAAGGGCAAAGTGTCCTGTTCAGTTCTTTTTGTGTGTACCTCGTGGTACGTTTTTTTTAAAAACAAAATGTCACTTTGAGAAAAAAGTTCATGAGCCGAGAAGGTGGCATACAGAAGTAGCAGTATACTTCAGATGAGTAGTGTGAGTTTTTTTTTGGGGGGGTCCTCTGGAATTCCGAGCAGCCGCTGGTGGTTTACTGAGGTAGTGGGAGTGATAACCCATGTTGCTGAAGAAACCAAAATAGGAGTAGGGTGAGGGAAAGTTAAAAAGTTACCTATTTTGCGAGTTGGGAAGTGAAAAAGTGTGTTGATAAAGTTTTGTTGAAAAAAAATTCCACGTTGTTTGGTATTTACGTCCATTTTGGATTGTCCTTGAAGTTAGTTCGGCGGGAACATTTGAAAAATTTTTTTTTTTGGATGTTTCGCTGGTTTTTTTCTTTCCTGGAGGAATGATGCATGTTCGTAAGGCTGTGTTTCGTAAAGGCTGTATTTGTTATCAGAAGGTTGTTCGTTTACGAGGTTAATTTTTAGTGATGTTTGAAGTGAGTATTATTGTTTAGCAGGAGGAAACCATTTTTGTAGCCAGAGTTTTGGTATGAGGTTTAGTGTAGAATAATTTTAGCTGGAGAAGTTGGTTTGTTAGCGAGGGTAAGTTGGGTGTAACGTATGTGTGTTTACGTTGTGTTGTTTCCTCGCCGAGTGTTGTAAGGCCCTCGCTAATGCTTGTTGGAAATATACAGGGTGGTTGAAGATGATGAAGATGAAGTAGGTCGAAAGGTGTTGTTATAAATAGTTTTTAGTTGTCCCGCAATTCAGAATGTGCCATTCCGGGTCACCAATTTATGGCGGTTTTTAAGGGATATTGTTTATTTTCCCGAACACTATATTTTTTAGGCACACAAATGAATTACGAAACTATTCTTTAGTAACATTCTTAGATTCATTTCAGTTTTCTTCCATTTTTCATTCTTAGATTCATTTCAGTTTTCTTCCATTTTTCATTCTTAGATTCATTTCAGTTTTCTTCCATTTTTCATTCTTAGATTCATTTCAATTTTCTTCCATTTTTCATTCTTAGATTCATTTCAGTTTTCTTCTATTGATCATTTCATGTTTCCTTTCAATTTCCTTTTATTTCTAAATCATTCATTTCTTTCTCATTTCTTCTTCGATTTTTCATTCTTTCTATTTTTTCAGGTTTTTTTTAAATTTTCATTTCTTGTTTCCTTTCATTGTTAATTACTAAATTTTCTTATGTTTTCCCTTCTGTTTTCAAAAATCATATAATTGTTCATCACTTCATGCCTCCATCCTTTCTTTCTTTCTTTCTTTCTTTCTTGAATTTCTTTCACAAATATATTCTTCTTCTTCTTCTTTTTTCCCCTAATTTTCTTTTTTTCTGTACCATTTTTATTCTTTTCTTCCTCCCTTCTCTTCATTTTTTCTTCTCCGAAATCGCTCTGTTTTTCGTATATTTTTTTTAAACAAGGCCATGACTGTAAAACGAATATACTCCTCTTAAGTGGTGTGTATGAACACAAAACAGCTGATCCAACAATGCAAGCAGATTTGTGTCATTCTAAAAAGAAAGTATATATGTCTTTTTTTAATCAGGTTATTTCGATACTCTACATCTAATTGAATCGTGTAAATTAAATCTCATTTTCTCTTAAGAACGATCTTATAAAATCGAGTAATTCTTACCTCGAAGCTGACGAAATACGGGCAGTGTCACATTATTTACATACTTTATTTATTGAATGATGTAATTATTTAACCTTTCATTCGTCGCTCGTAACTAGAAAAATTTAATTTATTCTCCTTTTACACGTCATAATATCATTATAGATACATCTGATGTATAGAAATGCAGAAGTGAAGGAATCTAGTTAAGCATAAAGATATTCAGTTCGCCGTTGATTGCTTCCAGACCAACATAGCGAGGCATTTTCTACTCATACCTACACATCACGCTTCGACTCATAGCTCGATATCACCCTTTGAATTATTACTAGATATCATACTTCGACAGCTATCTGCCGTCCATTAAATCAGGGTTAGATATTGTTCTTTGAGTCTTAGAAAAAAAAATTGTGCTTAGAGTCATAGCAAAATATCACATTTCAAGTCATCATCAGATATCGCATGATCGACCCATAGCTAGATATCACACTTTGACACATTCCTAGATATCACTCTTTGAGTTATAGCAAGATATCGCACTTCGAGTGATGCCAAGATACTACGCTGAGAGAGACAGCAAGATATCGTCTTAGTAGCCCAATCGGCTGGGGCTGTAGAATACTCTAACTCTGTCTCTGCAGGGGGATAAGACCCACACTCAACAAGTGTCCAGTATATAACTCTAAACTAAGTAAGGGTGAGATTCCAGTGCTGGAGCTTTGTAAAATGTGACCTGGAGTGGTAATACCTGTAAATGATTCCATCTATGGCTCAAATAGAACTGTTTTACCATTTAACTGTGCGCAAAAAAATGACCGGTCTTAAATTGAATTATTAGTGTTGTAAAGCGATACTTGAAACTATTTCATCATCATCATCATGTCATGCCGTTAGCACGGATATACCTAACCCTCTCTCACCACTTCTCCCTATCGTTCATCACCTTTGGCAGGTCTTCAGGGCTACTTCCCGTATCCCCACATAGCTGCTGAATGTATGTTCGAGCTTGTCGACCTGTTTTGCCCGGCCATGTGTGGGGGTCCATTGGAGTATATCACTTATGAGCTCGTCCCTGCTTCTCCAGCAGTGTCCTGCATGTCTGGTTCGTCTAACTTGGATAGTTTTCGTGATGGGAGGCAGGTGGCCGTATAGTTGGTACCTTGTGGACTGTTGCTGCCAGGACTTGTTCAATATTGCTCGCTGCATTCTTGTGTAATTGCCGTCTAGCTTTTTCTCCCGCCGTTTTGTTAGCGTCAAAGTAGTGCATCCATATAGCAGTATCGATACGACTGCTGCTTAGAAGAAACTGCGTTTCATTTCATCGGTCAGGTCTGACTTCAATATGATTGATAGCCAATCAATAGCTGTCCATGCCTCCGTTAGCCGCGTGTCGATGTCTTTTTCGGTTGATAAGACACTGCTTCCTAGGTAGGTGAACTTGTCTACCAGTTTCAGAGAGGTTCTGTCTAGTGTGGAAATGATGCCTAATTGATTAAAGCACATGTTTTCAGTTTTGTGTGCATTGACATGGAGGCTAATGTCTGCGGCGGCTTGTTCCAAACTATGCAGTAGTGTTTCGGCGTGGTTGGGTGTATTTGCCAGAATCGCTATGTCATCGGCGCAGTCGGCGTTGGTAATTATTTTTGCGGGGTACCTTCTGCTTCTTTTCTTTGTCAGCTCGAGGCCGTTTTCTTTGATTTTATCAATCGATGTTCTAAGCACGTAGTCTAGACAGATGATAAAGAGGTATGGGGCTAGCGTGTCCCATTGCCGTACTCCTGCTACCATGTCGAAGTATTCTGTGTCTCCATCCTGTGAACATACTTTCACTTAGGTGTTTCTATACAGAACCGTTATTGCTGCTACGATATGGAGGCCAATGCCTGCGGCGGCTCGTTCCAAACTATGCAGTAGTGTTTCGGCTTAGTAGGGTGTATTTGCCAGTATCTCTAGCTCATCGGCGTAGTCGGCGTCGGTAATTGTTTTTGCGGGGTATGCTGTTAGATAACAATATTTGATGCCTTTTAAATTTGTGCAAAAAAGCCCAATACGAAGTTGAATTATTCATGTTACAAATGAATACTTGAAACCATTTAACTATGTGCAAATATTAAATAATTGGTAATGCATAACAGTACTATTTTACTATGTGCAAATGAATGAACAGTGTTGAATAGAATTATTAGTGTTAAATAGCAATACTTGAAAGCATTGAACTGTGTGCAATATTCGAAACTACGTCACTATGCTCAAACAAATGATTAATACTAAATAATATTACTAGCAGTAGATATCAATACGTGAAACCATTTAACTGTGTGCAACCACTAGTAATAATTGTGTGCAAACAAACGAGATCGAACTCATTAAAAAGGATTTCTAATTAATCACTTATACATCAAAAGTATAACCATTAACTGTGTGCAAAAACATGACTGATGTTAAATTTAACTGTTAGTGTTAGATAGGAATACTTCAAACAGTTTAACTGTGTGCAAACAAATTAGCTCTGGCTCATTTACAAATGTCATCTAAAAACAATTCGTTTACAAATAATATAAATTTAATATCTTGGGTGTCTCAGAATAGATGGGATCCATGTGAATGCTAATAACTCTACTGATAATAATTTTGTGGGTTTTTTTTTTTTTTTTTTGTTGTTTCAGATTTAAAAATAGTATACTATAAAAACTTTTAACTCTTGATCACAATGCCTTGGACGAGGGAGGAACAAATATTTTGCGTCACTACTTATTTGGAGAAAAAACCATTCAAAACCGTCTCAAAATAGATGCAATATGATTATAATTTATTACTGAGACAAGAAACTCGGGGTGTCCTCGTGGTGTAATGGTTAAAGCGATGGACTGCAGAATCGTAGTAAGCGAGTTCGTACTCCAGTCGCGCTATTACGTTCACTTTCGGACAAATACTCTTGGGAAAGGTATGAACCCCCTTATCCTCCCAGCTATAGGTTAAATAGTACCACTACTGTTCTTCTAAGAGAATGGCTCTGGCATTAAATAACCTACAAGGGTTGATATGCCATTAAATAAAGAAACTAAACCAAGAAACTCAAAAACAAAAAGCATGCATGTTCTGGAAGCTGATACAATAACAATTAAAAGAAGAACTTTGATTTGAAGTATCTACCTTAAAGGATGCATTTTTTCCTGGACGTGTTCCAATTGACCGCCCTTACGCTTGTCTCAGTAATAAATCATTATCATATGAATGAGTTGTATCTATTTTGAAACACCTGGTATTTATAAACCAGATTCGATATCGAATAACCTAAAAGACTGGATACGCCATAAAATCCAACCAACTAACCAACCAACCAACCAATAACCATTACAGCTCTATATAGCGAGATATCGCATATTCGAGCGATAGCAAGTTATACTTCTTTGAATTAAGGCAATATGTTGATTTTTCTATAACTGAAACTGGATATTAAAGATCAGATCATCAAATTTTCTTGGGATTAATTAAAGTTATAACTTGATAATGCATTTCGAGCCATAGTTAGACTTCACACTTTGAGTCATAGCTAGATATTACGCGACGATTAATAGCAAGATATTACACTTCGAGTTTTGACTAGATATCATAATTTGTGTCACTGCTAGATATCACGCTTAAAGTTATAGTTAGATATCACGCTTCGAGTTATAGCTAGATATCACGCTTCGAGTTATAGCCAGATATCACGCTTCGAGTCTTGGCTTGATATCATAATCTGTGTCATTGTTAGATATCACACTTTGAGTTATAGCCATATATCACGCCTCGTGTCATAGCAAGATATAACGCCCAAAGTCATAGCTAGATATCACGTTTCGAGTTATTGGTAGATTTTACATTTTGCGTGATTGTGAGATGTAATGCTTAGGGTCATAACTAGATATCACGCTTCAAGTGATAGCAGGATATCACGTTTCGAATCATTGCTAGATATGATGCTTCTAGTAGGACGCGTGACACAATGGATATAGGAGTTTGGTTAATGAACTTCTAAGTGAAATAATCTGGAGGTTACGGGTTCAATCCTGACGAGGAAGACTTCCTATAGTTTAACACTTGTACACCGTTATGACGAACAGAATTAGAACAATCAATCCCGTAGGTTGATTAAAGGGTTCGGTTCGAAGTTCCACGTAGTTTACCGAGTTCAAAAAGAAACACCTGAAGAAGGCCGAAGTACGCATCGACGGAAACGTTGTGAAGATAACAATAAGAGTGTAAATACTGTAAATGATAAAAATCAGGTAGTCATAGCTAGATATCAAGGTTCAAGTCAAGGCTAAGTATCACGCTTCCAACCATTCCTAGATATCGCATCTTCGATTCATAGCTTTAATTTATTTTACTGATTATATGGCAACATATCAAATTTTGACAACAGAAAGAAAGGTTTTCCTTTTGAGCACGTTGTATAAGTACCCAACAGTTCAGTTTGATATGTAAATCGCTAGACTACTTATACTTGTGGGGGGGGTGTTAAGATAATCTCCAATCTAAGACAAACCACACTTTTTGAATAATCTGATAACAGAAGAATGATGCATCTATGCGCCACAAATACAAAAAAACATTCAGAGTCTTCTCTTCTTCTAAACCAGCAGCCAAAAGCGTTCAGTTTGCCCTATTATTTATCCGTAGCTAGCGGAAGATGAAAATGTTTGGTTTCTTTATTTAATGACATATCAATCAACCTTTGTGGGTTATTCCAAAACCAGCCTTGTAAGAGAACAGCAGTGATACTTTTAGTATTAGTCTGTAAGTAAACACTACTTGAGTTCAGTAATCCTGGAGCTTTGGGGAATGCGGAGCACCCCTTAATTGCCATTGCTCCCAGGTCCACTCTGGCCCGGCGTGGTAGCACCTGATTGGGCCCTATCTATGGGTTAAATAGAAATAACGGAATGAAACCCCTTTATATATACACCCTTGGGTTAAATAGTACCACTACTGTTATTCTACAAGTAAGTAGTGGGTATTAAATGACCTACGAAGACTGATATGCTATTAAACAAAGAAATCTAGTCGAAACAAAACTGATAATTAAACAGAATTTTCAAATTCTTAAAAAGAAAGATACAGAAAATCTTTTATTCGTGCGGTGAAAATCAAAACGAAAGCGATAGTTAGAAGTCAATTAAACAAGAAAATATTACAGGGATGTACTGTGGATCCCGTCAATAGGAAACCAAACCAAACCAAACCAGAGAGAGAGAGAGAGAGAGTCTAGTGAATCCGTGTTGTCAGCACAACATGATGATGCTGATATGAAATTTAAATATTCATCCATCATTCCTGACGGTGGGAGTAAAATATTAGCCATCCCCGCCCCCAGGAAGCACCTACTCCTCGTCTTATAGGAATAAGTTCAGAGTTTATTCCTCGGCGCCTGGGGCTACTATAAATGGGAATACTGACAGAACTAGACAATTTTGCCAGGGGGGGGATACAATTGGAGATAGGGTTCATGCGATTTATTGCCTCACTAACCTGACTTTGTGACAGATTTTTGTCTCGTGAGGAACCTAACGTTGTGAAGATACCTATTATTGAGAGGCAATTATATGAATATTCTAATGCATTGGCTATGAATTTACAATGGAAATGTATTAAAAGTAAGTAAAAAAAAAAAAAAATAGGTGAATTTCAACATTTACTTGGAATTAAACCAAGCATTATTATAGAACTTTATAGACATGAAAATAGGAGTGTAATATTAAAATTAGGGATGTCATACAAACGGTGATAAAAATAATAAAAAGTGTAACAGATTACAGTTACAAGAAGAGATTGGAGGAGGGAGGATTAATTATTTTACAAAAAAGTAGAGTGAGAGGTGATATAAATGAAACTTTCAAAGTGATTAATGAATATTCTAATTACGGTAGACATTTTTTCAATATTTCTCTTGGAACTGGAAATTTACAATCAAAAAGAACTCCTGCTGAACAATTGCATTTTTCCTCATAGATGAACTATTTTTAGAACAATTTCCCGGATAAGATAAAAAATAACAGTAATGTAAAAAGTTTAAGACTAGATTTGATGATTTTAGAAAAAATGGTACGAAATTGAATTTAAGACGGCATTTTTGGGAAGTAACAAATGAATTACTTTACAGAATTTTATCAGTATATAGATATTGTATTAATAATGTATATATTCACTGCAAAGATTCTTTAAAAAAGGCTGATGTGAGATTATTTTATAAAGAGGAGGTGCGGAAGTAGACAGAGCAAACTAACAGAGAGAGTATCTTCGTGGTGTAATGGTTAAAGCGATGGACTGCGGAATCGTAGTAAGCGAGTTCGTACTCCAGTCGCGCTATTATGTTCACTTTCGAGCAAATACTTTTGGGAAAGGTATGAACCACCTTATCCTCCCAACTATGGGTTAAATAGTACCACTACTGTTCTTCTTGGAGAATGGCTCTGGCATTAAATAACCTACAGAGGTTGATATGCTATTAAACAAAGAAACCAAACCAAACCAAATTAACAGATAATAATGATAATAATGCCGTCCAGCTAGACCATAAAATAAACTAAAAACAAAGCGAGAGAACAGAAACCTTTCGAGAACATGAAGTTGACGATAATGCCAATTGTAATTGGTACACTTGGAACAATCCCCAATGGATTAGTAACGGGATTGGAAGCCTTAGAAATAAGATGGTTTGGTTGGTTTGTTTGATGGCATATCAACCTTTGTATGTTATTTAATGCCAAAGCCATTCTCCTAGAAGAACAGTGGTGGTGCTATTTAACTCATAACTGGGGGGATAAGGGGGTTCATACCTTTCCCAAGGGTATTTGTCCGAAAGTGAACGTAATAGCGCGACTGGAGTTCGAACTCGCGTGCTACGATTTTGCAGACCATCGCTTTAACCATTACACCACGGGACACCTCCTAGAAATAAGAGGACGAGTGGAGACCATCCAGACAACAATATTATTAAGATCAGCCAGAATACTGAGAAGAGTCATGGAGACTTGAGAAGACTTGCTGTCATTCAAAATCGAGGGAAAAAAACCATCAGGTAACGCTTGTGTGAAAAACTCTCATTGGAGTTAAATAATTCTTGAAAGATCTAAAAATAAAGGCATACAGTAACAGCTTGACATTCAGAGCTTCAGTGTATGATCATTTTCGAATAATGTCGCTAGTTTGAAGGTAATGTTAAATAGGTTTATGTTCTTTTTTTTATCGTACGAGTCAGAGATTAATAAACTAAACTTAGATTAATTTAAACACGAAAAACTATTTTGATTTGCGTCGATTTGTACAAACATAACTTCAAGAACCAATTAGCGATGTAAGTCAAGGTACATGAAATTGATATTTTGTGAAATCCTTACAATTCTTAGATTTTTAAAGGCAAAGCTTTAAATACATATTTTCATAATAATGAACATGATTTCATATACTGTAATTATGAAAGTTTATCATAAAGAGAGCAGAATATTCATTGTACTTCGAGTGATTGGATTTAACGTCAAGGGTTATTTTATGCCATGAAATTAAGGAATCTCGTGAATTTTAAGTTCATATTTGTATCTTTTGTATAGCAGTTTCTTAAGAGAGTTTTCTTCAAAGATATATATGAAATATTCCTTATATAAAAAAATTGCTCACAGTTGTATAGTTTCAAGTATTCCCTTCAAATACTAATCTTGCCTAGTGGCAAGGGCTGTTGAATACACCGACTGCTTCTCTGCAAAGGGGTAAGACTCCCCCATCGAGTGTCTTTGACATAACACTAAAATATCTGATGGAAAGACTTCTGTAATGCTGGAGATTTGAAGAATGTGGAGGAGCCCTTCATTGCGACCACTCCCAGGTCCACTCTAGTCCGGAGCAAAAGCACCTGATAGAGTCCTATTTATGGGTCAAAAAGAAGAAAAACTGAATTGTTTAAAATTAACTGTTTTTACATTTAACTGTAACTAAACAAAAAACTGTGTACTTAAGCTTAACTGAATTGTTTTAAATAGAACTGTTTTGACTTTTAATTCTGTGTAAACAAATGACTGATGTTTAATTGATTTTTTACTGATACATAGCAATACTTAGAACCATTTAACTTTGTTGACAGGCTAAACTGAATTGTTTGAAATAGAACGATTTGATCGTTTAATTATGTGTAAACAAAAACTCTATTTAAGCTAAACTGAATTGTTTGAAGTAGAAATGTTTTTACATTTAACTGTGTATAAACATGACTGCGTATACTTATGCTAAATTGAATTGTTTAAAACTATCCGTGCAGGCGGCACGACATGATGATAATGATGATGATTTAACTGTGTGCCAAATAAAAACGAGCTCAGGCTTGTTTAAAAATGTTATCTTCAGAATGTGTTTTGAAATCATATGTTTGATCTATGTAAAAAAAAAAAAGATTTGGCACCTGATGACCTACAATAATTGACATGACATAAACCGTCATAATGTCGCACTGCTTTCACTGATTTCCATGACTCTCTCTCTCTCTCTCTCTCTCTCTCTTTCTCTTTCTCTTGCCATTCGTCTCTACCATCCATCACTCCCGGCTGATCTTCTAGACTACACCCTCCGTTCATTCATACCGAGCTGTTGCAGATAAGTTCTAGCTGGTCATCCAAAACTTCCGTTTTAAGGTGTCGATTGGAGAACGTCACTTATGAGTTCGTCCTTACTTCTCCAGCAGTGTCTCGCGTGCATTTTTTGTCTTATTTCGATAGTTTTAGAGATGGGAGGTAGGTGGCCGTATAGCTGTTGTTCTGTGGGTTGTTGCTGCCTGGATTTGTTCCATATAGCTCGTAGCATTTTTGTGCAATCCCCGTCTAGCTTTTCTTCTATACGCTTAGTCAGCGTCAATGTGGTGCATCCATATAGTGGAACTAATACAACCGCTGCTTGGAAGAAATTGCGTTTTATCGGATAAGTCAGATTTATCGGATAAGTCAGATTTCAATTTAGATAGTCATTCATACCTTCGCTAGTCGCATATGGATATCATTTTCAGTTGATGAGACACAGCTTCCGAGGAAGGCGAACCACCATATTACCATGACTCTCACACAAATGTTAATATATTATATAGTCTCGGGTCATTATTTCGATTGAATAATAGTCATTTGATTGCATATAGTAATATGATTCTGAATCACTAATTGGAATATTTATTAAACAATTAGAGCTTCAAATAACTATTCTAAATAGAAATAATTTACAGTTATACGGCGTCAATTATTTCATACAAATATGGATGAATTTTTAAGGAATCTCTTTGACTCTAACAAGAACTACAGCATCCGGCAAAAGGGATAGTACTTGTAATGAAGCCTCACCATCGAATGAAAGTTTAGTGTTCTATCTAGCGCCCCTAATTCTTCTCCAGTCGGTTGGGGATGTGAAATACACCGACTGCAAATCTGAAGAGGGGTAAGACTCTCTCAACATGTGTGTTGGATATGACATTAAGCAATCTGATAGTGTGGTTCCAGTAATGCTGGAGCTTTAGGGAATGCAGAGCACCCCTTCATTGCCATCGATCCCACGTCCACTCTGACCCGAAGGGGTTGCACCTGATAGGGTCCGATTTTTGGGTCATGTAGACCTAAACTGTGTTGTTTGAAATGGGACTGTTTTTACATTTGATATGCGGATTTATGCTAAACTGAATTGTTTGAAATAGAACTCTTTTGATATTTAAACTGAGTACCCATGCTAAACTGAATTATTTGAAATAAAACTGTTTGTACATTTAACTCTGAAATTGTCTTTAATTGGAACCATTTTGAGATGATGCTTCTTAATCTGAGAATTAATTTTCATTTATTGCGGACTTTTTGTCCTCATCTTGGTAGTTTTTTGTGTTGTGTTGTTTCTTCTTTCAGTACGTTTCAGCCAAATTTCACCTCTGGCCTTCTTCAGGTGATTTTTAGCGGATAGAGGCGTTGAGTCTCTACGGTTCCAGGTGAACATTGTCAGAAGATAGCGGTTTCAAATCCTACCCAAGCCGGCCAGAGGTTTACTTGTTCAAAAACGTGGTGCGATAGACAACAACTATGGAAGGCAGTAATTACTGGGGATACGGTTACAAGACTCATCATTCCTATCCGAGGTCACGGTAAAAATCACCTGAAGAAGGCCACAGGTGAAATTTGGCCGAAAAGTAGTGAAAGAAGAAACAACACAAAAAAAACTACCAAGATGAGGACAAAAAGTCCGCAATAAATAAAAATTAATCCTCACATTTAACTCTGAGTATTGCCCGGTCGGCTGGGACAGTAGAATACACTGACTGCATCTCTGTGGAGGGATATGACCCCCCACACACCAATGAGTGTCTTGGATATCATATCGGTTGGGGCAGTGGAATACACCGACTGCATATCTGCAGAGGGGTAAGACTCCCTCAACATGTGTGTTGGATATGACACTAAGCAATCTAATGGTGTGGTTCCAGTAATGTTGGAGCTTTGGAGAATGCAGACTACCCCTTCATTGCCATTGCTACCATGTTCACTCTGACCCGGAGTGGTAACACTCGGTTGGGTCCAATCTATGGGTCAAATAGAAATAAATTATGTTCTTATGCTAAACTGAATTGCTTGAAATGGGACTGTTTTGACATTTAAACTGCGTATTTATGCTAAACTGAATTGTCGGAAATGGAACTGTTTTTGTATGCTAAACTCAATTCTTTGAAATAGAACGGTTTTTTGACAATTAAGCTGTACTTAAGCTTAACTGAATTACTTGAAATGGAAGTGTTTTACATTTAACTGTGTGTAAACAAAGACTATACTTATACTAAACTGAATTGTTTGAAATAGAACTGTGTGACTAAATTAAATAGCTTGAAGTAGAAATGCTTTTGACAATTAAACTGTGCAATCGTGCTAAACTGAATTGTTTGAAATAGAACTGACTATTTGCATGAAAATGGATTTGGCATTAAATAACCAATGAAATCTGGTATGCCATAAAACCCAAACAAACAAAAATACACACCAATTTCAAGGGGAGCCAACCCTCTGCAGCGATACTGCCAGCGCGTTCTCAACCTGTATATTAAAAAGAGTGGAGTACAAAGAGTGGTTAAAACTGATTCCTAGAGGAACATGACATGATTAAAGAGCACAGTCTGACCTACTGTTTACCTATGGCTGGGGGAGAATTGTTGAAGTCATACCTTTTACCAGAGTATAAGCGCTATGTGAATTGCAAACAGTTTTGACCAGGATTTGAACTCGGGTCACCGTATCCATTTCTCACGATCATGAGCATTTTCACCACGAGCCCTTCTCTCTCTCTCTCTCTCTCTCTCTCTCTCTCTCTCTCTTTATATATATATATATATATATATCAGTCGCCGCACAAGGAGTAGAGCTTTAGAGAAACATGCCAAAGTGATATTCCCTGCAGTCTATTTATTTCGAAGCTATATTTTCTCGAAACAAATCATTTGTCCTTGTCTTAGGTTAAAAACTTACGACTCTGAGTTTCACGGACTCTATAATCAAGTAAGCTTGTATCGAATCGTTTAAAGTCCGTTGAATTCAATCTTACCTTATGATTGAAAAGAATATCTTGAGTTGTGTGTTTTTCTCTGTTTTTACTTTACTTTATAGATGAAATATTGTAATATCCCAGCGCATAGAGCACTATATTTTACTAATTTACGATAGTTGTAGCCGTGAATTTTTACTGTATATATATATATATATATATATAACCTTTAAAAGAATCACACCTTTAGCGAAACAATCTTTACAATAAAAGCTAGAAGTAAAGATGACATTAGCAATTTTTAGTCTCTTGAATAGGACCGTTAAGTCTGAAACAGGTAAAGAGCACAAATATAAAAACCTAAAATATAAAATCCTAATTCATTTAATATATATCTATTGCAAGCCTCTTTGTAGTTGAATTGAGGTCTCGGCTACCGTTGAACGGATGTATGTAAACAATAGTAATTGTGATTCATAACCGCTTAAAAATTACTTTGCAGCTAATATCTCCTCGTGGCTGAATGGTTGGAAGCTTTGGTTTGACGTTTGAGTCAACCGGGTTTCGATCCCAGCTGCTGGAAGATACTGTCTAGCCACACTGATGAGTTCTGATAGAACGAAACAGATCTGTCTGTGGACGACTATATATATACATATACGAAAAACATGTACCAAAAACATAATAATAACCTCGAAACTCTGAAATCAAAAATAAACTTTGGCCCAAAATAAAATTGCAAACCTATTTAACAAATATTTCAAGTGCTGAGATATATATGAAGGATGTACCTATTTTTGCACCGCTATATCGACATATTTTTCGTTACACAGTTTTACTGTTGCAGTGGGGGATCCCTGTGGTGTAATGGTTAAAGCGCTGAACTGCGGAATCGTAGTATGCGAGTTCGAACCCCAATCGTGCTAGAACATTCCCTTTCAGACAAATATTCTAGGGAGGTGCCCGTGGTGTAATGGTTATCGTCGTAGGAAATTGACACAGCGATAAGAGTTCAAATCCTTGACCAAGATAATCGCATTTCACATAGCACTAATACCCTTAGGAAAGGTATGAATCCATTTATTCTTCCTCCAGCTATGGGTAAATAGTAGGACAGACTAGGTTCTTCAGCCTTGGTGATGTAATTAGTCAAGGAGAAGGAAAACTCTGAATTCAAACCTGTTAAACTGCGCTTAAAAAATGACTTTGCGTCATATCCTGCCCGAGAGGAGCGGTTGGTAAATATAAATACTCTAGGTAGAGGTATGAACCCCCTTAAATAGTACCACGACTGTCCTAAGTAAAAAAAGATGGATTTGACATTAAATAACCCGAGAAAGTTGATATACCATTAAATAGAGCACTACCATTAAATAACAAACAAACAAATTGTACTATGTGTATTAAATTGCATGTATATGTGTACAGTCTTCGTTTGTATATGTATGCACATCTTGTCCTCTGAATGTATATTGCTCTATATGTATGCATATATATACTTTTCTAAATACTTTATATATATATATATATATATATATATATATATATATATGTGTGTGTGTGTGTGTGTGTGTGCTCGCGCGCACGCTGCTCCTTACATAATACTCTCCTTGAACTAGAAGAAGTGTCATGTTTCAGCAATATGATCTGAATGTCTCAATAGTTCGTCTTATCTTGTTGAAGGCAGACCTGAAACTTATTTAAATTGCTAAATTTCAACCACAGTGACGTTCCTGTCATGAATGAAACATAAAAATGTTGAAATCTATAGAAAATATAGAATATTACCATTCCTTTCACACGGGTAAAAATCGATTAAAGAAAAAAGATATTTCCACTCTATCGGGCAGTGAATAGTGAAATCATTACCTTTCAGAATGTACATATATATATATGTGTGTGTGTGTGTGTGTGTGTGTGTGTTGTACATGGTTGAATCTACCTTTATAAATTCTAATACACACACATACATACACAGAGTCTCTCTCTCTCTCTCTCTCTCTCTCTCTCTCTCTCTCTCTTATATATATAATTATGTATTCTTAAAAATGTAGATTTTCATTTTAGTCAAGTTGCGTGTAGCGGCAATGAAAATTATACCTACACACAAGGATGCACATATACACATACACTCATTTGCTTTTATATATATATATATATATATATATATATATATATATACAAAAGCAAATGATATATATATATATATATATATATATGTGTGTGTGTGTGTGTGTGTGTGTCTAGCTGTAAATATATATATATATGTGTGTGTGTGTGCGTGTGTGTGTGTGTGTGATGTGGTTTGGAATATCTGTAAATATAGCTAAATATCGAGGATATACCATAAGTATAAGCGTGTGTTTGTATATACATATGTGTATGTGTGTTTATTTTTGTATATATATATATATATGTGTGTGTGTGTGTGTGTCTGTGTGTCCCTATGGATGCATGTGTTTACATGAGCAAAGGTGTTGGTTCGGAAAAATTCAAAACCAGCCAGTATTCATAAAAATATTGAAATACTTCCTCAAGGGATAAATTAGATGTATAAAAGAATCTTCAAGTACATAACAAACTATTGAGAAACTATAAATCTTACCAGTGATATAATGGCTATCATCGGTGAAATGAACGTGGCGACCCGAGTTCAATTCCTGGACGTAGCTTTTTACATTTCACATTGCACGAATAATCTTTGGAAAGGTATGCATCCAACTACCCTCCCTCCTGCAACCGATAAATAGTAGGGCAAAGTGAGCTGTTTAACCTTCATATGATAACTTGACTTAAAGACGGAAAACTCTGAATTAAACCAGTTAAATTCCGCTCAAAAACTGTCCTTGTGTCACATCCTGATCGTGTGGTGTTATTAAATATATACATTTTTATATCTTGCTTATTGCAAGTTTTTCACAGCTTCACTTAAGTCCAAGGGACAGCAAAGCTCTTCAACTTTCCAGTACTCTTCTTCGTATTTGAGCCAATATTCACAAGGATTTGGTTTGGACAATCTTTGAACCATAACGGTATCAAATAGACATTTGTAACACTACGGGTTGAACGGGTTTATGCGTCTATCACTGAGTGTTAAGTGGTAGTCTGACCCTGTTGAAACATCACCTTGGGAAAAAGTGACGAACACATAAAACTCCGTCTAGGTTCACTATCAGAATCGTTTATTCGCTGCTACACTTTTTAAGTCGTTGTTGGGGAGAAACAAACAAACAAAGAATGAAAACCGAGTCCCCTAGGTTAGCTGAACAAAGAGAAACATGTCATGACGAGAGAAAGAGAACAGACGCAGACCTTGAGTTTTCTTACTGGTTTGCAGTTCTAACGTACTTGTTCGCTGTTTTCGTCTTCACAGCAGCGCGTCTGGTGTGATACCCCTTCATGTAACCAATCCCAAAAGAGGGGCCGTAACCCTCTGCCGTCTTCACATTTCTGTATCTTGACTCCGACTGATTATCTTTACCACATCGTGTCTGGCTGCAAACTAAATTTCAAACCCGAGTCGACTCCTTACTTCCTCCTAGTGTAGGAGAAATGACATATCCGTTACCGGAGGTTCCACACCTGCGCAGAAGATTTGGACGGCCAGTTTTGTTTTGTTTTTCTAGTCATCATTAGCAAACGTGTTATCGGTCTGTAGTTGCTGGGGCGGTTCCATGATTCATGTCTATCTGGATTAAAGTAGTCTTTGTTTTCTTTCTTTCTTTTTTTTTTTTTTTCGTTTACTCAGTAATTTTTTTTTATTTCTTTATGAAATTAGCCTAGTTGGAATTGGTGTGAATCATTCGAAGTAGAAGTCATGGCTTCTATCTTAACCTGTTGCCTTCCATGCCTCGTCGGCTGGGGCTGCAGAATACACCGACGGCACCTCTGCAGAGGGGTAAGAACCCAACAACCAGTGTCCTGGATATGATACTAAACAATCTGATGGTGAGGTTCCAGTATTACTTGAGCATTGTGGAATGCGGATTACCCCTTCATTGCCATCTCTCCCAGGTACACTCTCGCCCGGAGTGGTGACACTTGTTAACGTCCTATCGATGGGTCAAATAGAACTAAACTGTGTTGGTTGAGATGGGACTGTTTTGACATTTAAACGGTGTACTTATGCTAAACTAAATTCTTTGAAATAGAACTGTTTTTGACATTGAAACAGTACTTGCGCTAAACTAAATTGTTTGAAATAGAACTGTTTAATTCTATAAAAATGGATTAGGCATTAAATAACCAAGAAAGGTTGTGTGACACTATGTGGGTTGTCCGCTAAGCAGACGATCCCTTAGTCTTTTTTGGCGTGAAACCAAACAAAGGGCTTAGAATCGAGATCGCCGACGAGACCGGAAGTAGGCAAGGGAACGCTAGTCACGGAGTTAGAAAGAGGAACCCAGAAGAAGGAGTTGGCGAAGGGTGACGCAGAGGGGCTGTCGACACCGGACAGCAGAAGAGACCAGTCGACATGAGATAGGGTCCAGGAGAGTGAGGGAAGACCAGTCAAGATGAGTCAGCATGCCTCGAGGCTTTGTAGAAATTTAGCGAAGGATGCACGTCAGCGTTAGTCTACAGATTCACAAGGCAATGCAGTGTCACGGAACCACCCTTCTTGCACTTAAGTTAACCAAAGCCCATATTGTTTTTTTGTTTTGTTTTTTTTGTTGTTTGTTCTTTATCTTCCACTCCCTTGATTGTATTTCTTATGGCCATAAAGAAATGTGTGATACCCCAATCGGAACCACTAGATGATTCACCGGTCAAGATTGAAATGATTTAAAGAAGTTGATGTAACGGGGGCCGAAGGGGTATTGTCACTGGCATTAAATATCCAAGAAATGTTGATATGCCATGAAACCCAAACAAACGAACTAACAAAGTAGTGCCTTCCATTTTGCATTTCTGCTTCCAATTTTTTTCCATTCGTTTTTTCAAGTTGATTAACCATTCAGCCTTTACATTGCCTTCCCTATTAGATCCTGTCTCCACTTTAGGATCGGGCGGTAAGTCAGGACCCCAAAAGCTTTTGTTTTTGTTTTGTTTTGTTTTGTTTTTTGTTTTTTGTTTTTTTTTGTTTTTTTTTTTTTAGTGGGGTTGTTTTTCTGATAACTAAAAATTCCATTGCTGAACCCAAGTCGTTTACAGGAGTGTCCTCGCAGTGTTACGGTTAAAGCGCTAGACTGCGGAATCGTAGTAAGCGAGTTTGAACTCCAGTTTCGCTATTACGTTCACTGTCGGACAAATACCCTTGGGAAAAGTAAGAACCCACCTATCCTCCAGCTATTAAGTTAAATAACACCACTATTGTCCTTATACAAGGGTGGCTTTGGCATTAAATAACCAACGAAGTTTTATATGCCATTAAACAAACAAGCCAAACCAAGTCGTTTATACAGTTCCTATAGTCGGATTGCTTCTATTCTTTCAGTTTTTCTTTTGTTCCTCTTTTGAGGTGCTCTTTGCGTCACCGTTCCTTTATTGTCTGTAGGTAAAGGGCTATTTATATTAGCTAAAGTATAAGCCCTGTCAGTGGGGCTAAGTATATGCTTACTGCATCCCTTGCAGAAGAGTAAGATCACCATCAGCAAGAGGGATGTCTTCGGTATAACATAAAATTACATCTGATGGTAAGGCTCCAGTTGTAGAAATCTGAGGAGTATGGAGTACCTCATCATTGCCCATTACTCTCAGGTTGACTCTGATCTGGAGTCGTAGTACCTGTTAGGGTCGAATCTATGGGTCAGATAGTCTGTTTAAAGTTTATTCGTATTCGATATGAATACTTAATGTCATTTTGTAACCTAATTGAGCGACTTATAGAAAATTGAAATGAAAAAAAACAAACCGGAAAGCTAAAATCTGCGGAACAGGAAAGAGGAAAAAATCAGAAAAAGAAAAGAATGTTTGTTGCAGAAAGAGAGTCTACGATCGATCAGTTGACCCCTGAATGCGTCAGGTCAAAGCACTTGTTATAGGTCAGCCAGTCTCGAGTGAATGATTACGGTAATTAAAATGACTAAATGAAAAAGTGGAGGTACAAAAACTTCTGCGCAGGTGTGGAAACACTAGCGGGAGTAGAGTGGGGGGGACTCAGATTTGAACAGGAGAATTCTAGTGGTCGGCGAAGAGGAAAATCGGGCCAAAGTTGTGTTCAAAGAGAAGCCGCATTCTTTTAACAGAAAAGATTAAAAGCTGTTTCACATTCCCTGTCTTAGCAGAGGGATAAGACCCCGTTTTAACAATTGTTCTGGATATGATACTAAAACATCTGATGGTGATGCTCCAGTTCTGAGGATTTAGGGAATGTGGAGTACCCCTTCATTTCCTTTAATCCCAGGCCCTCTCTCACCTGGACCGGTGGTACCTGTTAGGATCTCATCTAAGGTCAAATAGAAGTATTTCATCATTTACGAGAAACCATTTAAATGTGGGCAAACAAACGACAAATATTAAATTGAATTATTTGTATAATATTGTAAAACTTGGAACAATTTGACTGTGTGCACTGATAGTTTAAAAATAATGTCAGCTACTAACTACTATTTACAAATCCTATATATATATATATATATATATGTGTGTGTGTGTGTGTGTGAGTGTGTGTGTATGTCTGTCTATATGTGAGTGTATGTGAATAGGATTTGGTATTAAATAACCTACAAGGGTTGATATGCCATAAAATTTATTCCAGCAATAAACCATTCTTCTTCTTCTTCTTCTTCTTCTTCTTCTTCTTCTTCTTCTTCTTCTTCTATTATATTCCCAACTCTTCTTTTCGTCTCTGTTAAAGATTCTGTTAATTTTTTTGATAAGATCTTAGATAACTTTTTGATAACAATCTTCTTCCTTCCATTTTCCCGTGTTTTTTTTTTTTTTCCTTTAATTGCTTCCATTTTTCTACCTACTGAATGTTTCCCCATATTTTCTTTTTTCTTTCGCGTACTTTCTTTTTCCGTTATTTTTGAAAGTCATATTTTCTTTCAGAATTCCTTTTCTTTTATGATTTCTTCATCTCTCTTTCTCTCTCTCTTTCTCTCTCTCTTTCTCTCTCTTTCTCTCATTGTTTCTATATCTCTTTTTCTATCTATCTCTTTTATTCATTCTTTCGTTCTCTCGCTCTTTTACTTTGCTTTCCTGTCTTTTGTTCTTTCTTTCTTTCTTTCTTTCTTTCTTTCGATTCTTTTCTTTTCCTCTTTACTCTTCTGCTTATTCCTGTTTTTCAATCACTTTCTCGTCCTTTCTCTCATCGTCCTCCTATCATTAATGCCTCTTTGTTTGTTTGTTTCTTTGTTTCTTTCTTTTTTGACTTTTATTAAAGTTTATTCCATATCAATTTGCTTCTTTCTTTCTTTCTCACCACAATTTCTTCGTTTTTATTAATTTTTTTATCTCCCTTTCTTTGATTCTTTCTCAATTTCATTTTCTCTCTCTCTCTCTCTCTCTCTCTCTCTCTCTCTCTATCTATCTATCTATCTATCTCTATCTCTCTCTCTCTCTCTCTCTTTCTCTCTCTCTCTCTCTCTATATCTATCTATCTATCTATCTATCTGCTTGTTCAAACTTTCATTATGTTCTTTCTTTCACCCTTTCCTTCTATTTGTTTTTGTCTTACAGTTTCCGTTTTTCTTTCTTTGCTTATATTTTCAACCCCCCTCTCTCTCTCTCTCTCTCTCTCTCTCTCTCTCTCTCTCACTCACTCACTCACACACTCACACACACACACACACACCCTATATCATTTTGCTTCGTTCTGTCACTCCTCAATTTCTTCCTTTTTTTTAACTTTTTCTTTCCCTTTTTTGTCTTTCCTTCACTCAATATGATTCTTTCTTAATTTCATTTTGTGCTCCCTCTCTCTCTATCTCTCTCTCTCTCTCTCTCTCTCTCTCTCTCTCTCTCTCTCTCTCTCTCTCTCTCTGCTTGTATAAACTTTCTTTCTTTCTATTCGTTTTTCTCTTAAAGTTTGCGTTTTTCTTTCTTTGCTCATAATATTTTTTTACATTCTCTCCCCCCATCTCTCTTTGTCTCTGTCTGTCTGTCTGTCTGTCTGTCTGTCTGTCTGTCTCTCTCTCTCTCTCTCTCTCTCTCTCTCTCTCTATATATATATATATATATATATATATATATATATATATACATATATATATATATATATAAGCTGATCTGATTTTTCTTCTTTTATTTTATTTCAGTATTTCTAAACATCTTTCCCTCTATTCTTCATTTATTTATTTTCTCTCTTTCATTTTTTTATTTTTTTTATTTATTCATCCTTTTGGCCTAGCTGTCTGGGGCTGCAGAACACACTGACTGCATCTCTGCAGATAGAAAAGACTCCCCCAACGAGTGCCCTGATATGACACTAAACGATCTGATTGTTAGATTCCAGTAATACTTAATGCATTGAGGAATGCGAAGTACCCTTTCATTGCCATCGCTCCCAGGTAGCGCCAGTCAAGGTCCCATCTATGGGTCGAGTAAAGCTCAACTGTGGAATTACCCTAAACTGAATTGCATGAAATTAATCGTTTTTACATTTAACTGTGTGTAAAGAAAAGACTCTACTTATGCTCAACTGAATTGTTAGAAATTAAGTGAAACTAAAAAAAAAAAAACGAGCTCAGTCTCATTTTAAAATGTTGTTTCCGAAAGGCGTTCAGAAACCATATTTTTAATATATGTATAAAAAAAGAATTTGGCATCAAATAACCTACAATGGTCAATGTGCCATAAAACCAAACCAAACCAAAACTTACCCCGTCGGCTGGGGCTGTAAAATACACCGACTGCACATCTGAAGAGGGTAAGACCGCCTCCAATAGGTGTCCTGGATATGACACTAAACAATCTGATGGTGAGGTTCCAATGATGCTGGAGCAGTGAGAAATGCGGAGGACCCCTTCACTGCCATTGCTCCCAGGTCCACTCTACCCCGGAATGGTAGCACCAATCTATGGGTTAAATTAAACTAACTGTATACTTATGATAAACTGAATTGTTTGAATTAGAATTGTTTAACTAAACTGAATACCTTGAAATAGAAATGCCTTTGATAATTAAACTGCGTACTTATGCTAAACTGAATTGTTTGAAATAAAACTGTTTTTGAAATGGAACTGTTTTTGACACTGAAACTATACTTACATTAAACTGAATTGTTTAATATAGAACTATTTTGACATTTGAATGTGTGTAAACAAAATCTGTACTTATACTAAACTAAATTAGCTAAATTAGAACTGTTTGAATAAACTGAATAGCTTAAAATAGAAATGTTTTTCACCATTAAACTGTGTACTCATGTTAAACTGAATTGTTTGAAATAGAACTATTTGCATAAAAATGGATTTGGCGTTAAATAACATACAAAAGTTGATATACCATAAAATCCAACCAACCAACCAACCAAACCAAAAGAAAACAAAATTATCATTTTTTTCCTTCTTCATTTGCTAATGTCCTTTTTTTTCTTTCATTTACTTAATTACCCATTTTCTTTCTTTCTTCTTTTCTTTCTTCATTTATCTATTTATTCATTTATTTTTTATGTATTTCTGTTCCTTCTGTCTTTCTTTACTGCCATTATTTCTTCATTTTCTTTCTTTCTTTTTTCTTTCTTTATTTCTTTTTAATTTCTTTCTTCCTGTTCCTTCAATCTTTCTTTCAGTTGCTTCCATTTTTCTTTCCTTTATGCTTTCTTCATTTACTGATTTTCTTCTTTTTTTTCTTCAATTCTTTTTTCGTTTTCTGTTTTTCTTTCTTCATTTACTAATTTCCTTTCTTTCTTTCTTTCATTTATTTAAATACCCATTTTCTTTCTTTCGTTTTTTCTTTCATCAATGAACTATTTCTTTCTTTCTGCTCCACTTGTCTTTCTTTTTTTCGGTTACGTCATATTCTTTCTTTCTTTCTTTCTTTCTTTCTTTGTCTGTTTTCTTTCTTTCTTTTTCTTTATCTCTTTCTTTTACTTATTTACTTATTTTCTTTCTTTCAGTCTTTTTTTTTCTTTCTTTCTTTTTGTTCTGCTTATCTTTCTTTTTTTCGATTACGTCGTCATTTTCTCCTTTCTTT
Organism: Sepioteuthis lessoniana; assembly: GCA_963585895.1. Classification (NCBI taxonomy): domain Eukaryota; kingdom Metazoa; phylum Mollusca; class Cephalopoda; order Myopsida; family Loliginidae; genus Sepioteuthis; species Sepioteuthis lessoniana. The sequence continues at coordinate 47,675,707 of OY757929.1, read as the reverse complement.
CTTTCTCTCTTTTTTATTGTCTGTTTTCTTTCTTCCTGTTTTCTTAATCTCTTTCTTTTACTTATTTACTTTCTTTCCTTCTTTCTTTTTTTCCTTTCTTTCTTTCTTCCTTTCGATTACGTCTTTCTTTCTTTCTTCATTTATTTGTTTTCATTTTTCTTTTCTTCCATTCTTATTTCATTTTCTTTCTTTCTTTCTTTTGCTTCATTCTTTCAATTAGTTCTTCTTTTACTTATTTTCTTTTCTTTTTCTTTTTATCAGTTTTCTTTTTTTTTTTCTCTTTTCTTTATCTCTTTTTTCTTTTAGTTATTTACTAATTTTCTTTCTTTCTTTCTTTGTTTCTTTCTTTCTTAATACGTCTTCAGTTTCTTGTTCCTTTCTTTCTTTTTTTCTTTCTTTCTTTGTTTCTTTACTGAATTATTCTTACCTAACAAAGATTTACATCCACTTGAGAGATGTTGAAACTGTTTTCCAGCCAAGAATTATTTCTAGGTAATATGTCTTCTTGTATCAATAAAGAATATTAAGTAAAACGCGCAGGAATTCAAAATCTTACAGTCTAGTAGAGAATTCCCATGTAGCTAGTACAATGACAAGGTTAAGTAAATACAATATGTACTCACATACGTAGGAGCACACACACACACACATACATACACACACACACACTCTTGTTCATAGAGAATAAATATTTACAATTTTTATTTATACATTTATGTATACAATCCGTCTCATATGTATTTGAACTAAAAGATAATTTGTGTTTAGTTTCGAACATAAAAAAAGAACCTTACGTAAAAAATAATGTATCGCCATCATTTTTTATCATATTTCGAAATGATGAATTCATGGAAAATGTTGTTAACACGATGAAGAATCATTTTTTTCCTATCCTTCTAAAATATTTGATCAGAATATATGAAAGGTATGCAAAAAGCGTTTTCGTATAACTCTTTAAAAAAGAATCGCTAAACCATTAAGTATATTTTGCTTGGTTTCGTTTCTTTGTTTAATGGCATATCAACCTTCATGTGTTATTTAGTGCGGAGGCCATCCTTGCAGAAGAAAAGCAGTGATAATATTCAACCCATAGCTTTGTGGGTAGGATAAATGGTTAATATCCTTCCCAGTGTATGTAATATTGCGAAAAGTGCGTCTGTTGGTGAGTTATGGAGATCTGGAGAGTGTGCAGTAATTCTTAATTAACATTACTCCAAGGTCCACTTCGAATGTTAGGGTCCGATTTATGAAGCAAATAGATCTTTTTGAATACTAGTTATATTTAATACGACTGTGTACACATATTTACCAACCCCTCCGTTTGGGTAGGATATGACACAAGGTCAATTTTTAAGCGGAGTTTAACAGGTTTGAATTCAGAGTTTTCCTTCACCAAGACTGAAGAACCCAGTCTGCTCAACTATTTACCCATAGCTGGCGGGAGAATTATTGGATTCATATCTTTCCCAAGGTTGTTAGTGCAATGTGAAACGCAATCAGTCTCGTCCAGGACTTGAACACGTGTCGTCGTGTCCATTTCCTACGACGATAACCATTACACCACGGGCACGACTGTGTACAAAGCATGAAAGCAAATACACAAAAAAATGTAAATATAAACGTACAGTGAACGCAATTCACTAACCTTTCGGCAGATAAACATGCCATTAAAATCAATTAATCGTAAAAAATGACCTTGGGTCACTTCCCGCTCGTCCTGGTGTGATCGGGTAAATGGATATTCTAATGCTATCAATGGAATCCTTCTAAAGGCTGTATTGTATATAAAGTGTTTAGGAAGATAAGGAGAACATTTAAAATTTTCTATAATATCTTTATATAATGATGACAGCAGCATATTGACACATGGTAGCGCTTTTTACCAGCAAAATCACAACACAAACATCCTGATTAATAACTAATTCAACTTTTGGAAACTATAAATAATGTGCAAGTTGATAAGGTTAATTGATTGGCATATTAACCCTCGTTGGTTATATAATGCCAAATTCTGATTATATATATATATATATATATATATATATATATATATATATATATATTATCATCCACAGACAGCTATTTTGTTGTATCACAGCTCTTCAGTGGGGCTAGACACGCAGGACGCTTCATGTCTGGATCGAAACCTGCCCAACTTTTCGTTAGATTTAGAATCATACCATTCAGCCCTTCATCGACATCTGTCAGCTCGGGAATCATAACGCATTATGCATTAGCTTTCGTTTGTTTACATTCTGTCTTACTGGATAACAGAGTGCTCAATTCATTACTTTGTATTACGCGAGGAGTGGCACCTGTTAATTCCTTCGCCAGAATGCCCAAACCCTGGAAGCGGAGTGCATGTATATATATATATATATATATATAGAGAGAGAGAGAGAGAGAGAAATAGTGGACTGCAAAAATCCGACAAAGTGTGAAAAAATAAGTGGAAATGTGGATAAATCGAAACACAAACCAAACAAGGGATTAAATTAATATTTCGTCTTTATTTACCCAAAGACTTCATCGGATGATGTTCTTAAATAAATAAAAAAAGATGAAATATTAATTGAATCCGTTGCCTGTGTTTCGGCTTATCCACTTTTTCACTTATTTTTTCACAAACATATATAAATATATTCATATATATGATATGTAAAGAAATAGTTTGTATTAGTTGTCTAAATTTCTTAGACGAAGCTTGATGATTTTAATTATTTTGGGTTTTCGGACTTCTGTCTTCATCTTCATGACGTTTCGGCTGATATGTCCTCTGGCCTTTTTTCAGCTGTTTGTCGAACCCGTGGACCTAGACGGAATTTCAAACTACGCCCTTTATTGAATCCACGGGGGTCGCCAGTTCTGATTCACTTGGCCATAACAGTCAGGATTTTAGGCGAGTAACAATACAGGAATACTTAATACTTGTACCCGGTTATGGCCAACGGACTCAGAACAGGCGACCCACGTGGATTCAATAAAGGACTTAGTTCGAAGTTCCGTATAAGTTCCCGAGTTCGACAAACACCTGAAGAAAGCTGGAGGATATATCGGCCGAAACGTTGTGGAAAATAACAATAAAGATGAAGTCAATAGTCTGAAAACCCTTAAGGATAAGAATAGTTTGTAGGTAAAATTTTAAACAAGCCAAAGCTCATTTAAATGGTTTCAAGTACTGCTTTGAATCAAAGATAATTCTATCTAATATTAATAATTTGTTCACTCATAGTTACATGGGTTTTAAGTATTCTGATCTAGCAAGAATAATTCTATTCAGTATTAATTATCTATTTGCACACGGTTAGCTGATTTCAAGTATTGCTATGTAACACTAACAATAGAGTTTAACGTTAGTTATTTATTTGCATACAGTTAAATTATTCCACAGTTTTGGTTGACCCATAGATAGAACCTTAACATGTTCTACCACTCTGGTTTTGAGTGGAGCAGGGAGTAATACCCATGAGGGAGTTATTCACATTTCCGAAAGCTCCTGAACCGGAGCCTCACCATTAGATGTACTTTAGTGTAGTTTAGGACACTCATTAGTTGGTGGGGGTCTTACTTTTCTGCAGATATGCAGTCCGTGACTTCTACAGCCCTAACCAACTGTGCTTTAGATGGTAAGGTTGTGAGACATCTATACGTCTTTGGATTATAGTGACATATACTTATACGATATTTATGTCACTCTCTGAGACAACATAGCTACAACCCAGTGACAAGCATCGCTTGGTTGTGCAAACTGCTGGTTTTATTTCAGAGTATCTTTTCTTAAAACTTTCCCGTCAAAGTATACCTATGAATATGCAAAAGCTTGATTCTGGATCTTCCTTTTCCCGTTTTGATTTTGGATTTAACTTCTTCGAGAAGGGCTGTCTACAACGCAGCTTTGTCAATAGACTGGTGTCCCTTCAATCCGTCAGCATACATACAAACAAACATTCAGAGAGACAGACAGACAGACTGAAGCGAAGCTTTTTCGTAAGAGATTGATTTTCGTACATGTTCTTCTTTGGCAATTCATGCAATGTAATATCTAATCTTATTTTAAACAAGTTTGAACCTAATATGATTTTTGCAGAAAAATTTTCAACTTTCTTTTTGTTTTTTTAACCAGGTTAGAAACTAGATAAATCGACCCATTTATTGATATTAACAAATACATATATCAATAAATATATCTATCGAGAGATTGATTGACATTTGAAGATTGTTGGGCGATGCCAACTTGGCACGAGAAGCGATTATTGGCGTGAGGCCTTATAAGGATCATAATTGCGATCAATGGATTGCAAAACTAGTAGCTGCAATAAAATAGAAAATTCAGAAACAGATAGATAGAAAGATATCAACCTAAAAATAAAAAGTGTTTTTTTTTTAACAACAAATATTTATATTTGTGATTCATCTTTGACCTTATAAATCTACTTAGATAGATATGGGTTAAATTGTATCACCGCTGTTTTTCTACAAAGGTAGTTTTGGCATTAAATAACTCCCGAAGGTTGATACGCCATTACACCCCACCTAACCCGAAAGTAGATGAAAGAAAATATATTGATAAATCTCTAGACCAAAGATTTAAAAAATGTATTTTTATTTTTCGAATTCATCTTCTACCTTATAAATTCACTCAACTCAACACAGCGAAGATTCCAGATTAAAATTAAACCGAATAATTAGGTTAGGCTACTGACTTAATGATCCAACAACTTTAGGCTTCGAAATTCTTGGTAAAAACGTCTTCTGTATAAAACGCACTGATACTTTAGAATCAGTAACACCAAAATTTAACTTAAATTTACCATTTGATCAACTTTTCTCTGGTTTGTATTGACAAAAAATAATAATTTCCAAAGTGCACATTACGTCTTGAACAAGGTGTTTCAGAAAAGTCAATATCATTTTGTTATCAAATAATTGGATCAATTCTCGTTCAAATGATCTCAAATTTAAGCTTGTCCAGTCGGCTGAGGTAGTACAATACACCGACTGCTTCTCTGCAGAAGGTTAAGACCCCCACCAACGAGTATCCTGATATGACACTAAACAATCTGATGGTGAGGTTCCAGTAATGCTGGAGCTTTGGGGATTGAAAAGTACTCTTTCATCGCCATCGCTCCAAGGTCCACTCTGGCCCGGAGTGGTAGCACTTGATAAGGGTCCTATTTATGGGTTAAATAGAACTAAACAGTGGTTTCTAGACTTTACTTTTTTTGCATTTAAACTGCGTATTTAAGCTAAACTGATATGTATAAAATAGAACTGTTTTGACATCTACACTGCGTACTTATGCTAAACTGAATTGCTCGAAATAGAACTGTTTTGACAGCTAAATTTTGTATTGATGCTAAACTGAATTATCTGAAATAAAACTTTTTTGACGTTAACTCTGTGTATTGCCCAGTCGGCTGGGGATGTAGAATACTCTGACTTCACTTCTGTAGGGGGGTAAGACTAACTGTGATGGAAAATGAACTCAAGTTTCTTTAAAATGTTATCAGAAAAACTTGTTTGAATTAGAACCTTTTGACTGAATCGAATAGCTTGAAAGAGAAATGTTTTTGACAATTAGAATGTACTTATATTGAAGCTGTACTTACACTTAAACTGATTTGTTTAATATAGAATAGCTTTGACATTTAACTCTATGTAAACAAAATCTGTAATTATGCTAAACTCAATTAGCTGAATGAGAATTGTTTGAATAAACTGAATAGCTTAAAATAGAATTTTTTTTAAAAATTAAACTGTGTACTCATGCTAAACGGCATTGTTTGAAATAGAACTTACTATTTGCATAACAATTGATTTGGCGTTAGATAACCTACAAAGACTGATATGCCATAAAACCCAGCCAACCAACCATCAAATTTAAGCAGTATGTATTGAAACAATGGAAAATTCTATGTTTGACGTTTTATATTTTTTCTCTTCAGGTATAGAAATGTCATTCACTGGCAAAGAAAAGGCGTTTAAAAATTAAACATATAACGCTGTTAAAATTTGAGATCATTTAAACTAGACTTGGTCAAGTTATTAGATTACAGAATGATATGAATTTTTTTTAAAATACCCCGTAAATCTCAAACGATATCTAATTTTTAGAAATGCCCTGTACTTAGCACAAACTTATAGACATGTTAAAACAAAAAATTAAAACAATAAAAACTTGCTGTGAAATAAAACTCACTGTAGGAGAAATTAAATTGGAAATAAATATTCCAGTGGCTAGCAGCTATTTCCCAGGCGTAAAAACGTTTTTTTTTTAATTTAAACAAACTTATCAGCGGAACTGGAATTCGAACTTGCTTACTTGGAAGCCGCAGTTCAGTATATAAACCACTACGCTACGAGGGCTCTTCCTCCACGTTTTATTATTTTCTAATCTGTCTATTAACTTCCCATAGATAGATAGATAGATAGATAGATAGATACCACTTTAGTTATAACGCCACGGCTCTGGCGTCAAACCAGAAGTGTTGGTTACACATTAGTTTGTCTGAACCATAAATATAATTCATGGAAGGTCGTGCTGCCCCGAATATCGATGGCCATGGGGAAAAAGTTAGAATAAAAATAAAAACTTTTAAATCGATAAATTTGCCCAGTCGGCAGGGGCTGTAGAATACACCGACTGCTTCTCTGCAGAGAGGTAACCCCCCCCCTAACGAGTGTCCTAGATATGACACTAAAAAATCTGATGGTGAGGTTCCAGTAATGCTGGAGCTTTGGGGAATGAGGAGTACCCCTTCATTGCCATCGCTCCCAGGTCCACTCTGGCCCGGAGTGGTAACACCTGATAAGGGTCCTATCTATGGGTTAAATAAAACTAAACCGTGCTTCTTTCACGATACTGATTTTTGCATTTAAACTGCGTATTTTTATGATAAACTGAATTGTTTCAAATAGAACTGTTTTGACATTGGAACTGCGTACTAGTGCTGCAATGAACAGCTAGAAATAGAACTGTTTTGACGTCTAAATTGTGTACTTATGCGAAACTGAATTATCTGAAATAAAACTGTTTGACATTTAACTCTGTGTATTGCCCAGTCGGCTGGGGCTGTAGAATACACTGACTGCACCTCTGCAGAGGGGTAAGACCCCCCCCCGAACGAGTATCCTGGATATGACACTAAACAATCTGATGGTGGGGCTCCAGTAATGCTGGAGCTTTGGGGAATGCAGAGTACCCCTTCATTGCCATCTCTCACAGGTCCACTCTGGCCCGGAGTGGTAGCACCTGATAGGGCCCAATCTATGGGTTAAATAGAACTAACAGCATACTTATGCTAAACTGAATAGTTTGAATAAACTGAATAGCTTGAAATAAAATGTTTTTGACAATTAAGCTGTACTTACATTTAAACTGCGTGCTTATGCTTAACTGAATTATTTGATATAGAACTGTTTTTCGACATTAAAACTGTATTTACACTTAACTGAATTGTTACAAATAACTGCTTGAATAGTTTGAAATAAATGTTTTTGACCATTAAACTGTGTACTTATGCTAAACTGAATTGTTTTAAATAGAACAGATTTACATAAAAATGGATTTGGCGTTAAATTACCTACAAAGGTTGACATGCCATAAAACCCAATAAACCAAACCAAATCGATAAATATCTTGAATGTTATTCACTTAAATGCCCGCTCTGTCGGCTGGGGCTGTATTATAGGCCGACAGCCCCTTTGCAGAGGGGTAAGATCCCCCCCATCGAATGTTTTGGATATGACATTTAACAATCTGTTGATGGGGCTCCAGTAATGCTGGAGCTTTGGGCAATGCAGATTATTCCTTCATTGAAATCGCTCCCAGGTCCACTCAGACCCGGTGTGGTAATACCAAATAGAATCCTATCTATGGCTCAAATAGAACTGTTGGACATTTAAACTGAGGACAAACAAATTACTCATGCTAAATAGAATTGCTTGAAATAGAACAGTTCGATCATCTAACTGTGAGTAAACAGATTACTGATGTTTAACGGAATTCTTGGTAATATATGGCAATACTCTGAACCATTTAACTTTGTTGACTTATGCAAAAAGAAATGTTTGAAATAGAACTGTTTGGTTTGGTTTAATGGCATATCAACCTTTGTAGGTTATTTAATGCCAAATCTATTCTCCTAGAAGAACAGTGGGGGTACTATTTAACCCATAGCGGGGAGGATAAGTGTGTTCATACTTTTCCCGGAGTTATTTGCTCGAAAGTGAATGTAATAGCGCGACTGGAGTAAGAACTTGCTTACATCGATTCCGCAGTCCATCACTTTAACCATGACACCACGAGGACACCCCCCCCAGAACTGTTTGGTCCTTTGACTGTGTGTTAAAAAATGGCTGATGTTTAATTGAATCATTGGTGATACATAGCAGTACTTGGAACTATTTAACGTTATATTTACAAATCATATATATTAAATGTGTAGGAATAAAACGAATTTGGCATTAAATAATCTACAATGGTTGATATGCCATGAAACCAAACCAAACCAATCACTTAAATGAAAAATATTTCATGACAAAACACCGTGATTTTTTCCACTGAAAAAACAACACTCAGTCACCTAGAATTAGACTATGCTTACTACATCTCTTTAAGATTAGTAAGATCCCAATAAGGAAGACGTCCTTGGGATGACTCTAAACTAAAACGAAAAGAAAAGAAGCCAATTATATTTTTATACATTCACATTGTTGTCTTTCTCTTAGTACTTTTGGTGACGGCACCAAAAGCACCAATACAATTGATATAAACGTCACTTTCATGTTCTACAGTTTTTTTAATTCCCAAACAAGGTCGAGGCACGTATCTCTCTTTTCGTATTCTTTTAACTCTACTCTGTGGTTTGCCAGGACAGCAAAGTCCACAATCCTGTTAGTTTTCTCTTTTTTATTGATTATTATAAGGTCTGGTCGTCTGACCGAGATTAGGTGATCCGTTTGTATCTCAAAATCCCTTAGGAGTTTGTGTCTTTTATTCTCCAGGATAGATTCTGGGTTGTGCATATACCATTTGTTCGTGTGGTCAAACTTCAATTTCTTGCACAAGTCCCAGTGGATCACCTTTCCCACCCAGTCGTGCATAGTCTTATACTCTTTCTGTGCTAATTTGCAGCATTCGCTTATCATATGATTGATCGTTTCATCTCTATCACTTCATAACCTACATCTGCTGTTTTGTTGTGTCTTATCTATTCTCGCTTTGATACAGTTAGTCCTTATGGCGTTGTCTTGTGCAGTTATTAGAAGAGATTTAGCTTTTCTCGCAAGGTTTCTTTTTCTTAGTCACGTCAACCTTTTCTCGTGTGAGATGTCGCTTGTTAGTCGCCTAAAACGTCCAGAGAATTGTTTTTTTTTTCCCACTTTGTTTTATGGTTATTGTCGTTCCGCTGGTCCTCGTATCGTTTGTATTGTTATTGGTGGCTGCAAATAGTCTTCCCCTGCGCTGTGTCTCATTTTCTAGAACAGATTCTGGGTTGTACATATTCCATTTATTCATATTTTAAAATGTACACTTTTTGCATAATTCCCAGTGCATAACCTTTCCCACCATAGAAATAATATATAAAAACTGAATAATTATTAATATCAGAATGGAATTCATGAAACTATATAACTGTTTATAAATGGTTATTATTAAACAAATAATTAATTGAAACCATAAAACTATTGGTATAAGATATTGATAAGAATACATGAAATGGAAATTATTAAACAGTGATAATTACTTGAAATTATATACGTATTCGTATTCGTTAGGTTTGGTTTTATGGCACATCAACCACTGTAGGTTATCAATGTCAAATCCATTTTTACATATAAACAGTTCAATTTCAAACAATTCATGAGTAGAGTTTTTGCTTACACTGTTAACTGGTAAAAAGTTCTATTTCAAGCACTTCAGTTTAGCATAACTAAACAGTTTCAAAGTTTAAAAAACAGGTCTATTTCAAACAATACAGTTTAGTATAAGAACACAGATTAGTTCGATTTGACCCATAGATTGGACCCTATCAGGTGCTGCCACTCCAGCCCAGAGTAGATCTGGGAGCGATAGCTGTGAAGAGGTACTCTGTATTCCCCAATGCTCCAGCATTACTAGAACCTCACCATCAGATTGTTAAATGTTATATCCAGGACACTCGCTGGTGGGGGGTTATCACCCCTCTGCAGAGAAGCAGTCGATGTATTCTACAGCCTAAGCCGACTGGGCAATATTAATATTAGATAGGAATACATGAAAGCTTATAATTGTGCGCAAATTATTTTCATTTGATTGGAATACTTAATATCATATAACTTTATGCAAGCAAGCACATGACAATTATTAAATAGAAATAGTTATGTGAAACCAACTAATTTCCTAATAGTTAGTTTAAACCATAGTTTACTTTCAAATTAATTTTTGGCACTGCTGTTTATGATCTATTTTAAGGAGTTAATATCATATATTTAAAAAAAATTCTGATAATGAGCACCGGAAATTAGTAAAACGTAAATTTGGCGACCTTTGTCCAGGGTGACCAGAAGGCTCCCTTTTCAATAGCTACAACACCGAGGTGTTGGGGAGGGCGCTACCCCATTCCCTGGATTGCTCCACTTTACCTTTGATCTTTACTTTATAATGCTATAATTACTTGAAACAATATAATCATTAGTATTTGTTAGGTTTGGTTTTATGGCGGCATTAAGTACTATTTTTTCAGTCTTTGCTATGACTCGATCTGGGGTTGAACTCGGGTCACCCAGACCGTTGCCAAACACTCTACTCATTCGGCCATTGGCCTGGAAATTAGGAGATTAAAATCCTGCCTTTTTTAGTTTAAGCAATGTAGAAGAGTGGTAAGAATCAGTAGAAGGCAAGAAAGAGCAGGAAAGAAACCAACGATAAAGCATAATAATAAATCAAAACAAGCTTCTGAATTTCATGTGGCTTGTTGGGCACATTGGTGGAATCTTCGAATATCTTATTTCATTGCAAAAAGCATCAATGGTTCTAAACGTCAGAAAATCTTTTGAGTTTTATTTAGGCTAGAATGGTTGGTTGGTTGGTTGGTTGGTTGGTTTAGGTGAATCAACCCTTTTCGCGTCATTATAACGTCGAATTAAATTTCCAACAATTCAGTTTAGTTTAAGTATAGTTTTTTTGCTTACAAAGAGTTAAATGTCCAAACAGTTCAGTTAAATGTAAAAACAATTCCATTTTAAACAATTCACTTTAGCATAAGAACACAGTTTAGTTCTATGCGAGCCAGGCATAGGGGCCTATCTGGTGCTACCACTCGGGGCCAGAGTGGACCTGGGAACG
>OY757929.1:47599378-47661878 GCA_963585895.1 Sepioteuthis lessoniana | reverse complement strand
GGGAAATAACTCTGTAATCTAACATCTTAACGAGTTCTCGTTCAAATTTCAACAACATGTGCATAAACAACTTAAATTTCTGTGGAATGTTTTGCCTTTTTTTGTGTGTGTATGGAAATGCCATTCTCAGAAAAAGAGTTTCAACATTAAACAAAGAATTTTAGTTGTTTGTATACAGGCTGTTAAATTTGAAATCCTTAGCACGAGTGTTGTTAAGTTATTATATTGCGAATTTATATCAATTTTTCTGAAAGCCCCAATATATCTCAGTCATTGTTGTAGTTGCTGACCGTAGTCGAGGGCGACCAGAAGGCTCCCTTTTCAATAGCTACTACACTACAGGTGTAAGGGAGGACGCTACTCCTTTACGCCGGATTGCTCCACTTTACCCTTAATACTTACCTTATATTGCTGAGTATTAGGCAATGAGGTATCAAGTACCATTTTTAAAGTCTTTGGTATGACGCGACCTGAGATTGAACCCAAGTCTCCTGGTCCATTGGCGAACACTCTACCCATTAGACCAATGAGCCGGTATGGCATCAAATTCTTATAGATACCCAGTATATTGTTTGAAAGTGTCAACATGGCATCTAAGTTGTTATTGGCGACCTTAGTCAAGGGCAACCAGAAGGCTCCCTTTTCAATAGCTACTACACCGAGGTGTAGGAGAGGGTTCTATACCTTTCCTAGGATTGCTCCACTTTATCCTTGATACGTACCTTATATTGCTGAGTGTTAAGCAAGGAGGTATCAAGTACCATTTTTAAAGTCTTTGGTATGACGCGACCTGAGATTGAATCCAGGTCTCCCGGGCCTTTGGCGAACACTCTACCCATTAGGCTAATTTACTTTTTTCCTTATTCTATAACTTATCAAGATTATATATCTGAAAGAGTTGTGCCTAACTTGACTATGTCGGAAACCGCACTCATCATCAGCTGTAAAGAATCGGATTACTGTCGTTATAATCAACCACAATCAAAGACACCGTCTCTTATCCGACTCGGACCGGTACTTCAACTAGTAAACATTATTCTTACTTAGTAAAAATCATTTTCTCGATATACATATCTACACACATCCATTTAACGATATCAGATTAATATGTGCGTATGCATGAATACACATGTAAGTTCACGCGCCGAAAACAGAATTTATTTATGCACACCTATCTGAACAAAGTGTATATTGATAGTAAGGTGGTTAATATCGGTAAAAGCCCTGACCTGTGCGTAACAAGTGCAAGTTAAGACAATATACACGCCTGTGATTGCATAGATTAAAAAGCCTCGGAAAGGCCCAGTTGTGTGGAAAGGGAAAGGTTGGATCTGCCAGAGTGTACTAATCGATAATGATTGATGCACACCGCCATGAACAACAAAAGGATGAATCGTGTTTGTCGCTTTGTTACGTCTGAGCAATCATTTGGTTTCGACACGCAAGTTACACAAATGTATTTGGATCCATATGGATTGTAAGATTTTGCTCACTAGAAAGATAAAAAGTCTCAGAGATAGATAGATAGATAGGATGAGACTGAGATTGTTAAAAAGATGGGTATAAATAGACCATGAATAGATCGATAAATAGATAGATTACTGATAAAATCTAAGTAAGTATATATATATATATATATATATATATATATATATCCACATTTTATTCGGTGTCTGTTTCTTTGTTCAATTACATATCAACCTTCACTGATTATTCAATCCCAAAGCTATCCTTGTGGAAGAATTGCAATGGTATTTTTTAACCCATAGCTAACGGGATAAGGAGTTTCATGTCTTTCCCAAGAGTATAACACCGACAGGAGTTTGAACTCATTCACTACGATGTCACAGTCCACCTTTTCCTGGACATTTTTTTAGTTACTAATCTCTCTAACTATCAATAGACGATAGATAGATAGATAGATAGATAGATAGATAGATGCAGGCTTCGTTTAACAGACATCATTATAGGAAACTGAATGGGTAACCCGGGTAGAAATATTGCATGATACTGTTTGCATTTCATTCCGTGCTAATGCCTTATAGAAAGCATGAATTTATCTCTTTTCTCCCTCCAGCTAAGGGTAAATATTAGGGTCGACTGGCTTTTTTAGCCTTTGTAAGGCACTCAGTCTAGGAAAAGGAAAAATCTGAATCCAAACCAGCCTTATTTCCCTTAAAAATTTGACCTTGTGTGATCTATGGTTGAAACTGAATAAACTCATATTTACACACACACACACACACACACACACACTTACACGCACGCATGTACACATTATATATATATATATATATATATATATATATATATATATATATATTAATTTTCAAACTAGTGCTAATGTACCTAAATGTCTTTAGCAACTGACACTATTTATAGAACAATATTAAAAGTAATGTTTAAACTTCTTTTTCTGAAAATGAAATTTCTATACACGGGAAAAAAAGAGAGAACATTCAACAGAAATTTAAGTTGTTTATGCACATGTTGTTTAAATTTGAACGAGAATTCGTTAAAATGTTACATTACAGAGTCATATCCCTTTAAAAAAAAGTATGTAACTGAAAAATATTAATTCAATTTAAACACCAAATAATTACATCCCCTGATGATAGCCGAAAGTCGGGAAGAAGGTACTCGGGATATAAACAATTATTGAAAATAAAAAAAGTAAAGTTGGCGACCATAGTCGAGGGTGACCCGAAGGCTCCCTTTTCGATAGCTACTACACCAAGGTGTAGGGGAGGGCGCTACTCCTTTCCCTGGATCTCTCCACTTTACCCTTGATCCCGACCATATAATGCTGAGTGTTAAGCAAGGAGATATCAAGTACCATTTTTAAAGTCTTTGGTATGACTCGACCTGGGATTGAACCCAGGTCTCCCGGGCCATAGGCGAACACTCTAACCATCATGCCAATGTCCGGTTCCCGCCGAATACTATAAAATCATTGCTGCAATATCAAAGGATCAACAAGAAAATATGTAGACAGAAAATGTCTATTATGTTCAATGAAATTTGTATTAATGAAGACATGCTGTCAATATATATATGTATATATATATATGTATATATATATATATATAAGAGACTCCCTGATGATCCGTTAAGGTGAAACTTTAGTAGGAGAATTCTAGGAGTTTTAATATATATATATATATATATATATATATATATATATATATATATTGTCATCCACCGACAGACAGTTTCAATGGAAGGGTATGAATCCAAATATTCTCCCTCCAACTATGAAAAATAGTTGGGCAGATCAGGCTCTATATATATATATATATATATATATATATATATATATATATATATATATATATATATATATCCTATTGGCATAATGGCTAGAGTGTTCGCCAATGGTCTGGGAGGCATGGGTTTAATACCAGGTTGAGTCATACCAAAGACTTCGAAAATAGTACTTAATACTTCCTAACTTAACACAGCATTCTAAGGTATGTAACAACGGTAAGTGGAGCAATCCAAGAAAAGGAGTAGTGCCCTCCCATTCATCTCGGTGTTGTAGCTATTCAAAAGGGAGCCTTTGGGTCACCCAAGACTATTGTCGGCAAACTTACTTATATATATGATATTCAATACATCGATATGAATACGCATTTTTAATTCTATATAAAGATCGATAATTAACATACATGAAAATAATCAATGAATGAAAAATGTAAATTGATTGATAGAAAAATACGAACTGAGATAGATATGAAGTATATCAACTGATTGGTTGAGTGGGATGAATATTAAATTGTCGTTTGCTAATGACCTAGTTCTTACAGAAGCTCCTTGTTTTAACACGTTGCTTATGTTTGTCCAAAATTCACATTTTCCTGTTATCTATATATCTAATGTGCCCGAGAAAAAATAGGTACATTTTCTTTCTTTTGGAGATCGAACGCGTCATCTTTCTGGCTTTAAACCATTTTTTTTCTTTTTTGGAAGCAAGGGAAATTTTTTTTCTTTCTTAGATGGCTATATTTGGATTTTTTTTCCTCTCTTTTCGGATGAAATATATGAGATCGTGTTCTCAAACGATATCCTTTTTTTCTTTTACATAATAAGACATCAAGAAGATACCTGTAATTAATCCATTCTGAGCGCCAAAACACGTTTTGGGGCGAAATGGCATCATTCCAACGTAAACCAGTCCACATTTAATGACTGACGCAGCTACACTGCCTGGTTGAAAAACACTTTCTAGTACATTCCTATTATAAAACTCTTTCCATTACCCGCATATAGTAAATCCCTTCTCAATATATTCCTATACTAAAACCCTTCTCAATGCTTTCTAATAATAAACACTTTCCAATGCATTCATATAGTAAAAAAAACCTTCCCAATGTATTCATTTAGTAAAACTATTCTCAATATATTCCTAATGCTTTCCTATAGTAAAAACCCTTCCGAAAACATTCCTATTATAAAACCCTGTCAGTACCTTCTTCCAAATACACCCCTATAGTAAAACCTCTTCCCAATACATTCCTGTAGTGAATCTATTCAAGAGCATTCATATACTATCATCAATTCCAATGCCTTGTGCCAGTTTTATTTGGAAAATAACGTTTTCCATGACATATTAGATTATTGTGTTATGCATTGTAATTTTCTTTCATAGCGTCTCTCAGAGCTATTAGACGCTTACCTGAAGATGCCCAACTTTCCAGTACCAAGGGATTGATAAAATACTGAGTTATATGATACTAGCCCTTCGGAACGATGTGTGACCTGACTTATCAAATATTGAAGATCGATTTTTATGGGGTTAAAAATTCAAACTTCTCCGCAATTTACATATGCTTGGGGAGGAAGAGAAGCAGTTTCATGTTTATCCTAAGGGCATTAGTACAAAGAGAACGTAAATTGTCCAAATCGGAGTTTGAACCCAGTTCGGTGGTACTATTCCCTGGTCTGTGAACCCTTAGACTCCCCGCGCATCTTAGCGTATATCTACTTCTCCACCCAAACTCTCATGGACAGAATGCGACACAAGGTTAGGTTTATTATTGCGGATTCTTCACTGGACGGTTTCAAAAATTGTGATCATCTTCCCTGGCATTCCACTTTTAAGAAACAGTATTGATTCTGACACCTTTTCTTTTAGTGCAACGGAGAGGTACAGTGTAGGGGACGGCCCTTTGAAGCTAGGGTAAACGCATTCCAGGCCCCAGATTACTGTGGGGTGGATTTTACTTGTAAATAAACTAATATTTTGACTGTTTGGATTGGAAGAAAAGAACCGTATCTAATCAGGTTCTTACGTAGCTTACGCAACCCTGTCGGGTTTTTTTTCTTTTGGCTAGACATTGCTGAGCTGGTTGATTATTTTCAAACATTACAAATGTTTTTATTTTCTTTTTTAATTAATTTTTTTCCCTGACTCCAATTTGTAAAATATTTTTACTTACAAATTGCATCATCTGTTATTTTTTTTCACTCTGCTTGAGGTATAGAAACAGGTATATTGGTAATAAATATATATATATATATTGTCACCCACAGACAGACTGTTTCGTTGTATCACAACTCTTCAGTGTAACTAAATACGTAGGATGCTTCAAGCTAGGATCGAAACCCGCCCAACTTTACGCTAGACTTAGTATCTTACCGCTCAGCCAACAAGCGACATGCGTCAGCTCGCGCATTATAAGACAATATGTAGAAGCTTTACTTGGTTTACATTTTGCCTAACCGGATACCAGAGTGTTCAGTTCATTAGAAGAGCTACTGCATTACGCGAGTGGCAGCAGTTAATTCCTTTGCCAGAGTGCTCAACGCCCGGGAAGGGAGCGTATATATTGTCATCCATAGACAGACGGTTTCGTTTTATCACAACTCTTCATTGTAGCTAGACACGCAGGACGCTTGAAGCTGGGATCGAAACACGCCCGACTTTACGTTAGACTTAATATCTTACCGCTATATAAACATGATTAAATAACCTACAAAGGATTGCCATTTAAACCAACCAACCAACCAACCAATCAACTCTCTAAGCTAACATTCAGTAGCCTTGAAACCAATGACATAAAGTAAAAACATTCAACAGCTTTTTTGTGCTTTCAAAACTGCTCTAATTCAATCAAATCCAATCTGTTACTATGGATAAGTAATAATCAAGATAATAAAGTTTTTACCTAAACTTGTTTACTATTTGTTGACATAATATACACAGGTGCCCGTGGTTTAATGGTTATCGTCGTAGGAAATCGACACGGCGACACGAGTTCAAATCCTTGACGAGACTGATTGCATTTCACATAGCACTAATACCCTAGCGAAAGGTATTAATCCAGTTATTCTCCCTCCAGCTATGGGTGAATGGTAGGGCAGACTAGATTCTTCAGCCTTGGTGAGGCAACTAGTCTAGGAGAAGGAAAACTCTGAATTGAAACCTGTTAAACTCTGCTTAAAAATTGACCTTTTGTCATATCCTGCCCGATCGGAGGGGTTGGTAAATATGATAATATACACAGGTATCATGCATAGTAAACAGTGTTAAGTAAAAACTTCATCTTAACTACTGTAAATTGTGGCGTACAAGTCAACCTGACGTATAAGTCTATCTCAAAATTTTTGTACAAAATTCTGGGTTAGATCTATGCCTGCTATAAAGTTCGACTCCCAAACATACAGTATTGAGGCATACCGTTTAGTGTTTACAGTCAGTATATCAGTATTTGGAAATGGCGTGTGATATAGCGTTAATATATTCATAATTTTTTTTACAGTTTTATTATTTTGATTTAATCTTTCAGGAAATTTCTTAAATATGTTCACCCCAGTCGGCTGGGGCTGTAGAATACACTGACTGCCTCTCTGCAGAAGGATAAGACCTCCTCCCCAATATGTATTTAACAATAGACAATCTGATGGTGAGGCTCAAGTAATGCTGGAGCTTTGCGGAATGCAGAGCACCTTTTCATTGTCATCGCTCCCAGTTTGACTCTTGCAACTGTGGGTCAAATGGAATTGTTTGACATTTAACCTGAGTGCAAAAAAATGATTTATACGAAACTGAATTGTTAGAAATAGAACTGTTTGATCATTGAACTGTGTGTAAACAAATGACTGATTTCTAAATGAATTTTTAGTGATACATGGCAATACCTTGAATAATTTAACTTTGTTGACTTATGCTAAATTGAATAGTTTGAAATAGAACTGTTTGATTATTTAACTGTCTGTAAACAAATGACTGATGTTTAATTGAATTGTTAGAGATACATAAAAATACTTGGAACCATTTAACTTTGTTGACTTATGTTTACAAATCATATAATATATATGTACTAACCGGATTTGGTATTAAATAACCCATAATGGTTGATATGCCATAAAACCAATCCAAACCAAACCTTATATATGTTCACCAAATGGTTGGTTGTTAGGGTTTTATGGCATATCAACCTTTGTTGGTTATTTAACGCCAAATCCATTTTTATGCAAACTTAGTTCAATTTCAAACATTTCAGTTAAGATAAGTACGCAGTTTAAATCTAAGTACAGTTTAAATGTGAAAAACATTTCTATTTCAAGCTATTCAGTTTAGTAAAGCAGTTCTAATTCAGTTTAGTTTAAGTACAGATTTTGTTTACACTTTTTTTCTTTTCAATGTCAAAAAACAACTCCATTTCAAATAATTCAGCTTAGAATAAGCATGTAGTTTAAATGTAAGTACAGTTTAATTGTCAAAAACATTTCCATTTCAAACTATTCAGTTTAGTCAACAATTCAGTTTAGCATAAGTATGCCGTTAGTTCTATTTGACCCAATAATAGGGCCCTAGCAGGTGCTACCACGCCAGGCCAGAGTTGACCTGGGAGCAATGTCAATGAATGTGTGCTCCGCATTCCCCAAATCCCCAGCATCAATGGAACCTCACCATCAGATTGTTTAGTGCCATATCCAGGACACTCACTGGGCGGGGTCTTACCCCTCTGCAGAGATGTAGTCGGTGTATTCTACAGCCCCAGCCGACTGGGCAATTGTTCACCAAACACAAGATTAATTTGTGGCGTTGCTATCATTATCATCATCATGTCGTGCCGCCAGCACGGATATCCCTGGCCCTCTCTCGCCACTTTTCCCTATTGTTCATTGCCTCTGGCAGGTCTTCAGGGCTGCAACCCGTATCCTCACAGAGCTTCTGTATGTATATTCGAGCTGGTCGTCCTGCTTTTGAACGGCCATATATGGGGGTCCATAGGAGTACATTACTTATGAGCTCGTCCCAGCTTCCCCAGAAGTGTCATGGATGTCTGATTCGTCAAACTTGGATAGTCTTTGTGATAGGAGGTAGGTGGCCGTATAGTTGGTGCTTTGTGGGGTGTTACCTCCAGGACTGGTTCAGTATTGCTCGCAGCATTCTTTTGTAATTGCCATCTAGCTTTTTCTCCAGCCGTTTTGTTAGTGTCCAAGTAATGCATCCATATAGCAGTATCGATACGACTGCTGCTTGGAAGAAACCGCATTTCATTTTATCGGTCAGGTCTGATTTCCATATGATCGATAGCCTATCGATAGCTGTCCTTGCCTTCGTTACCCGTGTATCGATGTCTTTTTTGGTTGATGAGACATTGCTTCCTAGGTAGGGGAACTTGTCTACCAGTTTCAGAGAGGTTCCGTCTAGTGCGGAAATGTCACCTAATTGATTAAAGCACATGTATTCAGTTTTGTGTGCATTGACATGGAGGCTAATGTCTGCGGCGGCTTGTTCCAAAATATGCAGTAGTGTTTTGGCTTGGTTGGGTGTATTTGCCAGAATCACTATGTCATCGGCGTAGTCGGCGTCGATAATTGTTTTTGCGGGGTACCTTCTGCTTCTTTTCTTTGTCAGCTCGAAGCCGTTTTCTCTGATCTTATCAATCGATGTTCTAAGCATGCAGTCTACACAGATGATAAAGGGGTATGGGGCTAGCGTGTCCCCTTGCAGTACTCCTGCTACAATGTCGAAGTATTCTGTGTCTCCATACGGTGAACGTTCTTTCACTTTGGTGTTTCTATAGAGAATCGTTGTTGCTGCTACGGTCTCTTTTGGTATGCCGTATGCTAGTAGGATTTGTTCCATCTCCTCTCTGTGAATGGAATCAAAGGCTTTGGTAAATTCGACAAATAGTATTGTCGCCTGTAGGTTTTTTGTCTGTACGTCTTCAAGGATTTACGGATGGTCAATATTTGTGAGATCATGGATCTATTTCTTCGGAAGCCATTTTGGTTTTTCCTAAGAATGTTGTCAATTATGGGTTCTATGCGGTTTCGTAGAAGGGCATTGAAAATTGTGGCTGCTATGGATGTAAGTGTTATATCTCGGTAGTTCTTGGTTAATTCGAGGTCACTATTTTTAGGGAAGGGGAGGATGCATCCCTTCATCCATCTGTCTATCGGATTTTGATTATAGACTGCGTTGCAGTGTCGGAGCAGTATGTCGTCGAATTGTCGGGTCTTCCTTACTTCTGGGGGAATCACGTCAAGCCCTGCGGCTTTCCTATTTTTAATTTTTCTAAGAACTGAGTCGAGTTCTTCTTGAGTGAACGGGCCTAAACTAGGAGTTGCTATAATTGGTGTATATCGATTGTTAGGAACTGATTGACAACTCAGTAGTAAATGTTTGTATTGTTGTATAGTCACAACTATGACCAACTATACAAACACATCTACATATGCATGTAGAACACAACGACACAATGAAGACGAGCGACACAGTTCCAAAAAAAATATACCTCTTACTTTATTTGAAAGGTTGCGTGTGAGAGGGAGTTGGAGACCGAACAGAACTGCAATATATTGACCCTCACTCTATTGGCCATAACCACGTTTCTTTCCCGTTCTCCTGTGCTGCTAAATCAGGGGCCTGAGGGCCCACTCCGCTGGGTGCTGGCTTTCTCTACTGCATCTTGTCACCAATGGGTCTGGTCTCCAAACTAACTGACTTCCTGTCTACACCGAGTTATATGATAGTTCAACGCTCCCTTCTTGTGGGCGTCACGATTGCACTCATTCAACCCATCCACTGTCAAGGTTATAATTCTGATATTCCTCGACCGGATGCACCTGTTATTTACGTCGGTGCATTTCCTATTTTGACAACCCGGCCGGGTTGTAAGTCAATATACAACAGTATTTTAGCCCTTCTGTGTAAGTCAACCCTTATTTTGTAGAATTTTTTATGTTGGAAAGGTCGATATACACGTTGCAATTCATCGAAAGAATCTTTTGGTTGAGTATAGGTTATGCGGGGAGACTTTAGATCGAAGTTACAGCGAACTTAGACCTGGTTTAGTTTGGTTTTATGGCAATCAAACATTGTAGGTTATTTAATGCCAAATCTTGTTTATACATATATAATTGAATATATATGCTTTCGTTTGGTTTGGTTTTATGGTGTACCAACCATTGTAGCTAATTTAATGCCAAATGCTGTTTATACATATATAATAAAATATATATATGCTTTCGTTTGGTTTGGTGTTATGGTATATCGACCATTGTCAGTTATCTTATGCAAAATATTCTTTATACACATATATTGAATATATATTATTTGTAAACACATTTTCCAGGTATCATTCTTAAACAAGATTAAGCTCTTTGGCACACTGTTAAAAGGTTTCAAATATTGCGATACAAATATCACGATTTAACACCAGTCATTCGTTAGCACACATTTTTTTTATTAAACCTACAGATATGACCCTATCAGGTTCTACATCTCCGAGTCAGATTGGACCTGGTGTACCGTTGCTGCACCAAAGAGATTTAGACCTTGTTGGGGTAAAAGTGGACGAACGCAAAAAACTCTGTTTAACTACCCAAAGGTTTATTTACTACTACCACTTGTGGGTAGTCGCCGGGAGGAAGAAAGAGGGTATGGAAACTGAGACGACCGCGTCAGCTCGACAAAGAGAAACAAACATATCCTTCAGAGAAAAAGACAGCAGACACAGACCTTGAATTTTTTTCCTCGTTTTAACATGCTTGTCCGCTGGGTTGCGTCTAGTCTAAGCCTCTTTGGAAAAATGGAGCTCGTAAACTTTCGTCTCCTTACATCTTTGTGGCTGGTGTTAAACTGTATGTCTTTACCCCATCACGTCTCACCGTCGACTGCCCGAAAGAAAAACTCGAGTCGTCTCCTCCCTTACGCCCGTTGTCACCGGTAGGAACATCCGCTTTGGCTCATTCAGCACGTGCGTATTTGATCTTTGGTCCTCCAGTTTTCCAAAGTCTTTTTTTTAACTATAACAAGAGCCTTATCGTTCGAGGACTTTTTTATTCGTTTATTTTCTTTTTAATTTCAATTTTCTATGAGCCATTCAATGGCCATGAACGTGAACTCCACATTCTCCAAATCTCCAAGTTTTGAGCACTACCATCTGATAGTTTAATGTCGTATTTTGGGGTCTTACTCCTCTGCAGAGATGCGTTTGGTGTATTCCATAGCCCTAGCTCAATGGGTTCGGTTACACCTGGAAACAAAATAAACTTAAATGTTTTAAATACATATCTCGTGTAACGAATGACCCCTTGTTTTGAGGTGAAAAATTGGTCACAAAAAGTCGTTCATTATACGCGCATATATGGGATTTCCCACGGGAAAATGGTGTTTCTACAAGACAAACTGGTCATTCCCATTTTAAGGATCAGCACAGCAAAAACTTCAGGCCTTTTGCCAGACAAAGAAAAGGTTATAGAATATGTATAGATTTGCAGATATCAGATACATAACCTCTCGTGCGTACAGAATGATATGAAATGGATAAGGTACAAGTTGTGCTTATCGATCTGCTCGTCACAGCGAATAGACGTGAGTCCAATCAAAGATAGGAAATATCTAACCAGTGTAACTTTTCGCATATCAACACCGAATCGATATCAACAACGGCAGCAAAAAAATCAATCACCCTCTTAAATCGACAACGTTACGTACGCATACGTATACACATGTAAAAAGATTTAGGCATACATACACATGCTTCCATACACAGCACGCATCTGTCTTCACAGACATCCTGGTGAGGGCGGAATAATGGTTGTTGGCGAAGGAAATGGAATCGACGATCCGAGTTCAAATCCCAAACTTGGTTGTTTAAAATTACATATAACGCTAAAACTCTTGAGAAAGAAAAGATTTTAACTACTCTTCTCCAGTTTTGATAGATAGTAGAGCAGCCTGAACATTTTAATCTTAGGATGGCAACCGGCCCGGGAGAAGGAAACTCTGAATTTAAACTTGTAATAATCTGCTTAAAATTTGACTTTGTGTCGTATCCTGCTTGTAAGTAGATATATACATCGTTTTGGCAACCCATTTAATTTAACTATTTTAAATGATGAAAATAAACAAAAGTTTTAAAGTATATATATATATAATATTTAAAGGTCAAATTTTAATAACCTAATCTACGGGGAAGAGACCCGAGGTGTTGTGACTAACGTGCCGGATTGTGACATCCTACTAGACGAGTTCGAACTCCAGTCACGCCATTACTTTTACTTTCGAACTAATCTCCTTGGGAAAGGTATGGAACTCCTCATCCTACCCATCTATGGATTAAATAGCACAACTTCTGTTTTTCTACAAGGATGGCTTTGACATTAAATAACCCACGATGGTTCATCAACCGTTAAACAAAGGAACCACACTAAACTTACTATTGAGTGAAAAATATCTTAATACGTATAACAGGATGAAGCCGTCACCTTGTCAAATCCGTGGGAGACTTGCTGAATGTTCTGTTATGGAAATATCTTAGGATAACACGTAAATATTCGCTATCGGCCCATGTTGTGTTTTTAAGATGCGGACAACAGATCAAACGGAATCGCTGCTTAACAAATAGACGATTGACACCGCACAATTAAGTGAGAAATAAGACCAGCGCATCAAGAACTGCACAGCTTGCAACAATAAGAATATTTTGTGTATATAAAAGAAAATTTCATTCAACAGTAAGTGCAAATTCTGTCAGAGACCGTCAGGTATTTGTATAAGACTAGTGTACCTTTTATCTAGTACTCAGAGAGTTTGGTACACGACAATCTTTACAGTGGTTATTTTTTACTTCACAATGTCGTATTTGGACAGCTTCCTCACTTTCCTCGCTTTCTCAAAACTGTCAGTACGGGGTCAATAAAACACAATGTTCGGGCAAGCTGTTTCATATGATCTCGATTTTGTCATGTTTAAAACTCATCTCGTTTCTCTTTGAGTTAACTTATGAATATTCGTAACAGTCTGAGTCGGTGTGAGGTGTTGGCTCCAAAAAGCATTCAGTAGAATTGTCTAACGAATTCCAGGCCTAAATTTGGCTTGAAAATTTCGCTTTGATCAGGACGAATAACGTTGAAATGTCAATGTTTTATTTATTTTTTTTTATTACTGGAATAATTCGGTCATTTTGAGAATTCCCTTTTCATAACAATGACCCTGAGGTGACATTTTATTTTCACAAATATTCTTTCGTCACCGAATAATTCCGAATTTTATAATTTCCTTTGATCAATACACATGGCACCTTTTTTTTTTTCATTACAAAAATTTTCTTAACGAAAGTTTTTATAACAAAAATTTTGCGATAAGATAAACAGCATGATTCTTTCTTCTCTGCCAGAAAGAAATCCATTGCTCTATTACACATTCGCAATGTATTTTCTCTTGTCATCAAAAATCCATGTTAACTTCTTTTTATTCTTGGTATTAAACCCCCTATGACGGTCACTGTACCCAACTGTAATATCATCGATTCAAAAATTGATTTAATGAATTACGATAACTCTTGGGTGGACCTATAGTGAAGACCGTCTTAAATACGACTAGATATTGAAGACTGTTTTATATACAAGTATATACTGAAGATCGTCTTAAATACGACTATATATTGAAGACTGTTTTATATACAAGTATATACTGAAGATCGTCTTAAATACGACTATATACTGTTGACCGTCTTATATACAATTGTATACTGAAGACCGTCTTAAATACTACTATATACTGAAGACAGTCTTATATACGACAATATACATTATTGCTTAAAAATAGTTATACCTCTAACAATTTTTCATAAAAAATTAATTCTTTTCTAAACCAACTAGGATATATATATATATATATATATATATATATATATATATATTGTTACGGGGCCAAATTTCCTCCTACTTCTTTACGCTTTATACAATTAAATACAACATCTAACTTAAATACTGATAGAAATCTGTAGCTAATAGATCCCTTTTTTTACCATACGAAAAGCTCCCATTCAGCAAACCCTTTAGATTTCTAAAATTGAGTGAAACTTTCTAGAAATCTCTAGAAACTTCTACAGGGTTCTAGAGGGTCCAAAAAGGAGTCCGTACTAACAAACCAGTTGTCACCCTAATTCACTAATGAGGTTTTAGCGAGGCGAAATTGTTATTACTTTTTAGTGTGGAAATGTATTGTTGCGCGTGTTTGTTACATTGTTCCCGCGCTAATTATTGTTGGAAAATAAAGGAGGAGGATGAAGAAGTACGAAGAAGATGCTGTAAGGTTTTATATGAAGGTTTTTAATGGCAGCATGGAATAAAGGGTTTACGTTTATGCTGCAAGTCTCGTAGGAAGGAAAGAAGTAAGGAAGCGAAATGAAGTTTTTATTGAGTTGAGAAAGCATTTTAGCAGCTAAATGCCGGAACAAAAGTGTATCGTTAGGTTAAGGCATTGTTGAGTGTGTCGAGGGAGATATGTTCGCCACAGTGTAGCAAAAATCGTGTTTGCTGTTTGAGGACAGAAACAATTGTAATCACTGTTCGTTTGTGGTTCTGGCTGTTTCGGGGAAAAGCGTGAATGTCTCCAGAAAATGTTACCCAGTGATGACGTAGCTAGGTGTTGGAGTGGAATTTTTGTTTTGCAGTCAACCTAGCCATTTTTGGGACTGACGTAAAGTTGTTCCTGTGTGTGGCGTATTGAATTCATCTAATTCATATTCAACTGGGAACCCTTGGTCCAAGAGAATAGACGCAGGGGGTCCATAAATTAGACGGCTTCCCTCAATGTGTTGGCGCTACTGCTGCTACTATTGAAGAGCAGACAGTAAGACGTCTGTACTGAACGAAGGAGTTCTGAGAAAAGGAAAGTGTTTGGTAGATTTTCCCAGTTTGTGCTACCCAGAAAGATGGTCTGGGATGAATAGGATAAGTCATCCTGATTGGGTGAAAATGTGCGTCGACTCCAACGGTCGAATTAAATTACGTGCCAAACAAAAATACGAAATTCTTTCTGCTACAAGGTCAACTCCAGTCATAATTGTTTCAAGAACAAAGCTTCGACCGAAAGAATCTAAATTCCTATAGTCCCCGAGGAGAAAAGAATATCGGTAAATACTTCACCCCTTTTTTGATATAATTGACCAAACTATATTATTTTATAAATATGATCACACTATTTTTAAGAAGAAAATAATATAATTCTTGTACGAACAACAAATTCCCATCCGTCGCATCAATCTTAAGTACAATGGGTTTCCTCTGCCGACTTCTTTTCTAATAACACGTCAACCAAATTACTTTCTGGGCTCTCACACGCTTGTATCAACTAGTAAACCTTTGCCTTACTTGTATTGTTTTAAACCTTATCCATACTGTTCTAAACAATATTGTATTATACGCAAAATAAATTGTATTTAGTTATTCTATGTAATCTCGTTTCTTCACCCTTAATTTTTACGACTCTGGTTCTTATTTTGTGTTGCGCCTTTAGCCATAACTGTATATATAAATATATATATATATGTGTGTGTGTGTGTGTGTGTGTGTGTGTGTTTGTCTGTCTGTCAGTGTGTCTGTGTGTGTGTGTGAGAGAAGAGATAGAGAGAGAGAGTATAGAAATATGAAAAAACTAAGAATTCAGAGAATGTGGTTATTTATAATTGAATATCAAACAATTTGAAAAACTTTTTTTTTTCTTTTTTTTTTTTACTAAACCATCATTAGGGCAATGTTAATATGTAATAATAAAATTTCTAAATTTGAATATAATCTAAAAGATACCTTTCAGATTATATTCAAATTTAGAAATTTCGAGTTTAGATATAATCCACAAGATACTAAATCACATACACACAGATACAAACATACACATTCACGCACGCACGCACGTACATACACATGCATACGCATATATATATATATATATATATATAGAAGAGAGAAAAGGGAAATGAATCCAAAATATAAAACATGAGCAAAACAAGGAATTTAGAGGAAATACTGGCACAAAAATATAAGTGCACACAAATACACACATACACACTCACATATTTATATACTATGTTGTGTGTGTGTGCGCGCGTGCGCGCGTGTGTATATGTCTAAAGTTGTATACATGTACGTGTGCGTACAGAAGAAATTTTCCCCCATGTGCAGAAACATCATAGGATTGTATGTACATTATTAATGCGAAAAACTATATATATATATATAAGGACTCCGCGGAAAAAAGAAAGGAAACAGCAAACGAGTCATAAAGAAGAAAAGGCAAAAAAAAAATTTGCAATCCAATAAACATTGAAAAAGAGCTCAATACGTACGTTGAGAGGGTTTAGAGAATCAAATAAATAACGAAAGCTTACTTCCAGGGTTTCAATGAAAAAGTCGTTCAAAAAAGTTTTATATATATATATATCTTCTCAATGAAAATATGTAGGGTTTGGTTTGGTTTGGTTTTATGGCGTATCAACCATTGTAGTTTCTTAATGCCAAATCCATCTTTATTTACATGGACAGTTCTATTTCAAACAATTTAGTTTTGTATAAGTATACAGTTTAGTTCTATTTGACCCATAGATAGGACCCTATCAGGTGTCACCACACCTGGCCACCTGGGACCGATTGGAATAAAAAGGTAATTTGACTTCCCCAAAGTTCCAGCATTACCGGAGCCTAACCATCAGATTGTCTTCTATCATATCCAGGACACTCGTTGGGAGTCTTACTCCTTTGCAGCGATTCAGTCAGTATATTCCACAACCCTTAGCCAACTGGACCAGAATATATGTATATATATATATAATCTTCTCTCCTGTCTACCGCGATGTATGCGGGACTAACAACTCAGTTAAAAATATGAACCGTTAGACGACCTATGTAAGGGATTTATTAAGGCTTTTGCCGGATCAGACACGCTTTTTGGATGAGCCGATAACAGTAAAATAGACCCACAATGTGCCACAAATTCTCGCGAAGATTACTTCACAGGTTCTAAATAAGGAGTTCTTCCGTCTCTTAGATCCGTTTACCTATTAAGGCTTGAGAGCCCAGTCTGGCTTGTTATTTTACACATCGCGGGT
This sequence comes from Sepioteuthis lessoniana, assembly GCA_963585895.1. Classification (NCBI taxonomy): domain Eukaryota; kingdom Metazoa; phylum Mollusca; class Cephalopoda; order Myopsida; family Loliginidae; genus Sepioteuthis; species Sepioteuthis lessoniana. The sequence goes on along the minus strand of OY757929.1, from coordinate 47,644,524 downwards.
AGAAGACTTGGGTTTATGCCTTTCTCAAGGGAATTAGCGTAAAGTAAACGCAAACGACATCACCCAGAAGATTAATACAGCTCACCGTTTCCATTTCTTTTCAAAAGTTACAGCAAAGTTTGTAATATAATCGCCGTGGGATTTCGTTTTATATATCTTGCCTTTCGGTTTAGTTAGCCTGAGAACCTTTCGCTTAGCGCATGAGTTAGTTAGGTGCAACATTAACGCAGGTGTTCACGCGCGCACAGAGAGGATGTGTCATTCAGAGATGTCAAAATAAAAACCCCAGATAGGAACTGGGACCAGGGTATTTGGGTGACGTCACGCACCGGAAGTGTGGTCTGAGATTTGAGAAAAAAACATTAGTTGAGTTCCCGCCTCGGAAGAAGAAGAAGGTTGACTTTCAGAGCTGGACGAGGCCAGACGACTTTGTGCGCTACGGGCGCCGCTCGTTGGTTGGGTTGAGAGCTGATGATATAAAAGCAGTAAGCATAGAAAGATTGTGTCTCTCTCTCTCTCCCCTCATGTCGAAAAACCTTTAAACTCAAAAAAGTGAATAAAAGTTTCGTACCGGAAACAATTTCGTGAGTTTCGTGTTTTTAGATTCCCAATGTCTATTTCACACATCTGTATATTATAGGTATGTAACATTTTTGCTGCGTAATTAATACACTGTTAAATAGTTTCAAGTATTGCTATGCAATATCAATAATTCAGTTTTTGCTGTTTAATTAATACGCTGTTGAATAGTTTCAGGCATTGTTATGCAATATCAATGATTCAGTTTTTGCTATTTAATTAATTAGTTGATAGTCAAACAGGTCTATTTGGTCCTTAGGTGGGACCGTAGCATGTACTACCACTCCGAGTTAGGGTTGATCTGGGAGTAATGGCAATAAAGATGTACTCCACATTGCCAAAGCTCCAGAACGAGAGCCTTACCATCAGGTGTTTTAGTGTCATATCTAGAACACTCACTGTCGAGCGACTTAACACTCTGCCGAGATGCAGTCGGTATATTCTACAGCCCTAGCTGACTGGGCCGTCTAAGAATTTCGTATCACTGTTATAGCGTACCGTGAGACATTTTAAGTCAATGCTTGAAAGTCTTCCATTCCCAGCAGATGATCCTTCTCGAAAGGGTTTCTTTAAGCATTTATACATTTGAAAATGTTTTCATATAAAAATAAAGACCAGAAGCAGACGATATCCCGCAGAAACGATGACAGTCATAGATGACACAGATCGCCTCACGCTTTTCGCAAACAGAATTCCTACGCTGAATCCCTTCTGCTTAGCCTAGAAAAGATAGCAAGACACATTGTCCTCTACGCAAAAGCAGATAAAACATTTATATAGTTTAAAGAAGCAGGAGCCATCTCTTGGCAAGCCTTTGACATTAGGAGATCTGTTCACAAACGCAGCAATATCTCCAATCCTGAGAACAATGTCAACGTACGCACAGGGAACTGAAATATATTGATATATAGCAGTACAAATATTAGTAAACCTCTTGAATACATTTTTGCAATTTTATTCTAGGTTACAAAGGTGCTGCAGTTTTACTTTTGGTTATAGATATGGAAGAGTGTGGTCGTGATTAATACCGAATAATATATGTTTGGCTCCAATAATGTTCTATTTGAAATATAATTCTGGTAAATTTTCGTTTAGGAAAAAAGTTCATTAAGAAATGTTATGAGCGATCCTACTCTCTCTCTCTCTCTCCCTCTCTCTCTCTCTCTCTCTCTCTCTCTCTCTTTCTCTCTCTCTCTCTCTCTCTCTCTCTTTCTCTCTCTTTCTCTCTCTCTCTCTCTCTCTCTTTTCTCTCTCTCTCTCTCTCTCTCTCTCTTTCTCTCTCTCTCTCTCTCTCTCTCTCTCTCTTTCTCTCTCTCTCTCTCTCTCTCTCTCTCTCTTTCTCTCTCTCTCTCTCTCTCTCTCCCTCTCTCTCTCTCTCTCTCTCTCTCCCTCTCTCTCTCTCTCTCCCTCTCTCTCTCTCTCTCTCTCTCTCTCTCTCTCTCTTCACATATACGCTCAAACATATATATATAGGGTGCGGAAGAAAAATCAAGAATATTCTTGTATGAAAATAAACGACTCTTATAAAACAAGATTAATTTTGATTTAAAAAAAAACAACAAAGAAGATTGACCCAAAATAATAAATTTTCTCTACATGACCACCTTTTTTTTTAATTATTGTATCAACACGCTTTCGAAACGATTTGCATGCTTTCAAAATAAATTCTTTAAACATTTTATTTCATTCCTCCTCACTAGCAGTCTTAAGCGAACTAACATTTGTGCAATATAATGGCCTTTGGGTTTAGTTAGACTGAGAACCTTTCGGCTCAGTGCAAGGGTTACTTAGATGCAACATTAACGCAGGTGTTCGCACACGCGCGGGCGGAACGGACGTGTCACTCAGAGATGTCACAATAGCCAAGATGGGAAACGGGGCTACAGAGTGCGGGTGACGTCACGCACCGGAAGCGCGCCGAGGATTTTGGGGATTTTGAAAAAGTCAGTTGAGTTGAGTCCTGCCTCGAAAGAAGACAGTTGACTTTCGCTTGCTCGACGAAGCCAGGCCAGAGGCCTTGGCAGTTGTCGCACGAGATGGGTGGGGGCAGATGAAAAAGCCACAATAGAAAGAATGTGTATCCCTCTCCTTGTGTCGAAGAACCTTTAAACTCAAAGGAAATAAAAAGTTTCGTATCTGAACTAAGAAGCCGTAAGTGTTTTTCGTGTTTCGAGATTCCTATGTTTTATGTATATATTTTATGAAGAGTCTATGTAAGTTTCGCATATCCATATCCGTATCATGGGTATGGTACATTTGGATGGGAATTTGCATTGGTTTTGTTTTCTAAAACATCCCATATAGCAGGACACATGGCGTAACGGTTATAGGCGTTGGTTCCCTGAGCTTCTAAGGAGACAATCATCTGAAAGTTGCGGGTTCAATCCTCACTACAGGCGAGTAATATACAGGAATACGTAACACTTGTACCCGGTTATGGCTAACGGAATCAGAACCGGCGACTCCCGTGGTTTCAATGAAGGACGTAGTTCGAAGTTCTGTGAAGGTTTCCGAGTTCAACAAACACCTGAAGAAGGCCGGGGACATATCGGCCGAAACGTTGTGGAAATAACAATAAAGATGAAGACAATAGTCCGAAAAACCTTAACGATAAAAATCAACAAGCTTTGTCTCAAAAATTTAGATAACTAATATCCCATATAGCGTAATCAAAGGGGTCAAGGTCTTGCCTTAAATCTTGTATAATTGTTGTCCTCACTGTTTTCTCGTGGACATTCAATTCATTAGCGTGCTTTCTTATTGACGTTGTTGGATCCTTCTTAATTGCTATAGTGAACGAGAGCAATTAAAAAGCTTTTTGTTTTTTCTTAAATTCTTCACTCCCCCCTTTTCTTAAAAAGCATTTTTTCTGTAAAAAAAAAAAAAAAGAATCTTTGCCTTGTAGACAGAAATTTTGGCTTGGTTTCGGCCTTAAGTAAATAATAGATTATTTGTCGTATCTTTTCTTGCTGAATTATAATTTTTAAAAGTGCTTGAATAATGGAGCAAATCATAAAATTTTAGGTTTATCAGGTTTTTGTAAATTGGAATAATCAGATTAAAATTACTTTTTAAAATTTTATTCTATATTTTGCGTCCGCATCCTGTATATATATATATATGTGTGTGTGTGTGTGTGTGTGTGTGTGTGTGTGTGTGTGTGTGTGAGAGAGAGAGAGTAAACATAAATAAAACTCTTTAAGAGAAAACTTGTTACATCGCCAGATATTTACATTTTCAAATGTAGCATATGTTCAAATTAGGATGGATTAATTTACAGGAAGTGCCTTTTTCAAGTTTCTTAATTTTTCTAATACTTTATTGTTTAAATACCCTTTACTTTCGCCAGAGAATTTAAATGTATATATGTTGTTTTTTGTTTTGTTTTTCCATACATATATATATATATATATATATATATATATACTGTTATACATTTTTGTTGTTTTCAACCCCAAATTAAACATGTAAAATCATCTGATGAGAAGAAGAGCATAATCATATTCTTCGCAGAAACAAATTTATAATGACAATTTAACTAGGTTTGAGTTTTCTTCTAATTGCTTTGTATACGCTCTGTATGTGAGAATTATCATATAAACCTGGATGGGGAATATATAACAATAGCCATACATCGAGCACTCCCATAGATGTATATGAAAATTCCTTATATACGTGGTGCATTCAATAAGTTTCCAGACATTTTTTGTAAAGGCATTTAAAATTGTCCTCGACTCTTCAAAATTCAGTATGTTATTGCTATACATCGGTCGGAAGAGGCAAGCACTCTTCAAATCGGGTCAGTGGCATTTCCACAAGGACAATGCACCAGTCTACAACTCCATCCTTGTCACAGACTATTTGACCAAGATGGGCATCAAGACAGTTCCTCAGCCTCCTTATAGTCCAGACCTTGCTCCCTGTGATTTTTGGTTATTCCCTAAGCTCAGAGGCTGTCGTTATGAGACAATTGAGGAGATGAAAAAGGCTGTGACGAAGGTCATTGACACGCTCACACAAGAGAACTTCCATGGGGCCTTCGAGAACTTGTTGGAACGGCATAACAAGGGCATTGCAGCCGGAGGAGATTACTTCGATGGGGACTAGAGTTTCATGTGTATACTATCAACAAAAGTTCCCTACGAAAAAAGTCTGGAAACTTACCTAATGATCCTCGTATTCTATACGCGAATAATTCACACCCATTGTCTTCGGACGCTGATTATATTTATATATATAGATATATCATTATCAAATCGTTCTGATGGCATGGAGCCGCCAGACCTTCTTTAGCCATCCTTCCCTATCATCCATCGCTCTTTAGAGGTTTCCTAGACGCTATCCAGTGTCTGCAAAGAGTTGACGTAAGTTCTTACTGGTCAGCCAACGCAAGTGTGTTCATCTGTAGGAGTTCACAAGAGAATGTCGCTTATGAGTTTGTTCTTACTTCACCAGCAGTTCCCAATATGTCTTGTTCGTCTTATTTGGAGTGTCAGATGTTAGGTAAGTGGTCGTACAGTAGCTGTTTTGTAGGGTATTGCTCCCATGCTCTGTTCAAAACAACACGTAACATTCTTATGTAGTTTCCATATAGCTTTCTTCTTTAGATTTTCTTTTGAGTTCTGGTGGTGCATCCACACAGTTGTACCGACAGAAGAAATTCCGTTTTATTTTATCAGGGATCAGATTTCTATTGGATCGACTGCTATTAAGTAGGCCTCACCTTCCCTGTGCGTATTGGGAAAGATATGAATCCAATTATTCTCCCGCCAGCTATGGGTAAATAGCAGGACGGACTAGGTTCTTCAGCCTTGGTGGGGCAACTAGTCTAGGAGAAGGAAAACTCTGAATTGAAACCTGTTAAACTCCGCTTAAAAATTGACCTTGTGTCATATCCTGCCCGAGCGTAGGGGTTGGTAAATAGTACCTTCCCTGTGCGTACGTTGACATCGTTCTCAGTGTTGGAGATATTGCTGCGTTTGTAAACTGATCCCCTAATGTCAGAGGCTTGCCAAGAGATGGCTCCTTCTTTAAACCATATAAATGTTTTATCCGCTTTCGCGTAGTGGACAATGTGTCTTGTTTTCTTTCCCAGGCTCAGCAGAAAGGATTTAGCGTAGGAATTCTGTTTGCGAAAAGCGTGAGGCGATCTGCGTCATCTATGATTGTCGTCGTTTCTGCGGGATATCGTCTGCTTCTGGTCTTTATTTTTATATGAAAACATTTTCAAATGTATAAATGCTTAAAGAAACCCTTTCGAGAAGGATCATCTGCTGGGAATGGAAGACTTTCAAGCATTGAATAAAAATGTCTCACGGTGCGCTATAACAGTGAAACTAAATTCTTAGACAGCCCAGTCGGCTAGGGCTGTAGAATATACCGACTGCATCTCTGCAGAGTGTTAAGTCGCACGACAGTGAGTGTTCTAGATATGACACTACAGCACCTGATGGTGAGGCTCTCGTCCTGGAGCTTTGGCAATGTGGAGTACATCTTTATTGCCATTACTCCCAGATCCACCCTAACTCGGAGTGGTAGTACATGCTACGGTCCCACCTAAGGACCAAATAGACCTGTTTGACTATCAACTAATTAATTAAATAGGAAAAACTGAATTATTGATATTGCATAGCAATACTTGAAATTATTCAACAGCGTATTAATTACTCAGTAAAAACTGAATTATTGATAATGCATTACAATACCTGAAACTATTCAACAGTGTATCATTTACACAGCAAAAACTGAATTATTGATACTGCATAGCAATACTTGAAACTATTTAACAGTGTATTAATTACACAGCAAAAATTGAATTATTGATATTGCATAACAATACTTGCAACTATTCAACAGCGTATTAATTACACAGCAAAAGTTGAATTATTGATATTGCATAACCATACTTGAAACTATTCAACAGTGTATTAATTAAACAGCAAAAATTGAATTATTGTTATCACATAGTAATGCTCAGAGCCATTTAACTGTGTGCAAATAAGATTATTTGTGTGAGCAATACTTGAAACCACTTTACAGTGTGCGAACAAATGATTTATATTAAATTGATTCATTAATGGTAAATTGCAATAATTTGAAACTGTTCAACTGTGTACAAACAAATTTCAAATAAGATTTCCTAGAAACTATTCTCTTACACCTCATAAATGTGTAACTATTTTATTATGTTCAAACAAATGACTTTAATTAAATCGAAGTGTTAGCGATGCCTAACAATTCTTGGATATTTTTAACTGTGGTAATTTACTAAGCTTTTTGCTTAGATGTAGCACAAAGCCACATGAATTGGGCACCTAATGAGAATCGAACTCACTCGTGTAGGTTTGCTAGTCTACCTTGCTAGCCATTACACCATCCGAAGTGCCCTGGATATTTTTAACTGTGTGCATATGAATGAGTAATTTTTAAGAAATTATTAGAATTGATTTGCAATACTTTAATCTCTTCAACTGTACGCTAAAATTGAATTGTTAGTGCTACATAGCGATGCTTGAAGCAATTTAACTGTGTGCAAATAAAACTATTCTGTTCAACAGCAATATTTAAAACCATTTGAGTGCAAACTAATGATTAAGCTAAATAAAACTATTTGTATTAGAATACTCGAAACCATTTAACTGTGTGCAAATAAAACTATTCTGTTCAACGACAATATTTAAAACCATTTGACTGCAAACCAATTATTAAAGCTAAATAAAACTATCTGTATTAGAATTCTTGAAACCATTTAACTGTGTGCAAACAAAACTATTCTGTTCAACAGCAATATTTAAAACAATTTGATTGCAAGCCAATGATTAAAGCTAAATAAAACTATTTGTGTTAGAATACTTGAAGCCATTTAACTGTGTGCAAATAAAACTATTAATGTTTGATAGAAATATGTGAAACCATTTGAGTGCAAACTAATGATTAAAGCTAAATAAAACTATTTGTATTAGAATACTTGAAACCATTTAAATGTGTGCAAATAAAACTATTCTGTTCAACAGCAATATTTAAAACCATTTGAGTGCAAACCAAGGATGAATGCTAAATAAAACTATTTGTGTTAGAATACTTGAAACCATTTAACTTTGTGTAAACAAATTAGTTGTGACTTTTTGAAAAATAAGATTACCAACCTATAAATGTATTACCATTTAACTGTGTGTAAATAAATGTGCTCTGGCTCGTTTAAAAATCTTATCTACTATGTGTTTACACATCATATAATATGTATAAAGAGGATTTGGCATTAAATAACCTAAAAAGGTTGATATGCCACAAAACCCGGAATCACACCAAACAAATGACTGATATTGAATTGCCGCTGTTACACAGCAATACTTAACTGCGCGCCAAATTTTAATTATGATATCAATACTTGGAACTATTTGTCTGCGTACAAACAAATGGACTCTGACACGTTCAAAAATGCTATCTACTAAATATGCGCTTACAAATCATAAATTTGATATACGCATGAAGAAGATTTAGCATTAAATAACCCAACAAGGGTTGATATGCCATAAAACTAACGAACCAACTAAACAACCATCAAATCTTAGAAATAAGCTCAGTGTAATAGAAGAGAACACAAGCCACTTAAATATGGTGGATCTGAAACATTAGGGTTGTGAAGAAATGGGGCGATAGAGAGATATCATTAACGGAAGAAAGAAAAAGAGAGAGCAATACAAAGAGAGAGAGAGAGAAAGAGTGAGAGAGAGAGAAAGAGTGAGAGAGAGAGAAAGAGAGAGAGAGAAAGAAAGAAAGAGAGGGATTGAAAGAGACAGAAAAAGAGAAAGGATAATGAGGTCATAGAGTAAACTGAAAAACCTCGGATTTACCCCATTTGGTGGTCCGGGGGCCACCTAGCTTTCACACCACACCCGTGAGGTGTTGTCAAGCTGACTGTCAGGTCCCTGGGAGACACTTAGTGCCTGGGGGTCCCCGAAATGGGAAAGGCTGAGGGAACAGGATGTGTTGTTTTTTGTTTTGTTTTTTTGTTTTGTTTTTTTTTTTGTTGACTACAACGAATGAGTCTTGATTGGTGCGTGCCCCCACCTTTGCACTATAAAATCAAATTTCTCTTGTTGAGATGTCGAATAAATATAGATACCTTTGGAAATATTGAAGATGTGAAAAACAATTTGGGTCCGTGCTTAAGACTTCTCAACGCCCATTAGAACTGTTATTTACCAAACTTACGTTAGTTCTGGCACAGGGACAGGAGTATGAAGCATCTTGTGAGGACGCACTCAATAAATAGTCATCTAATTTAGCTTGCTCGCAATTAAAACGTGTAAATAGCCCAAATGCACATTAATATTGAAGTCGATTCAACCTTTACAGGTTACATCAAACTGTATCGGATTAATCTTTTTTTAAGTATGTATTGACCCAGCTTATCAAGCATGAACAGTGAGTGACACATGGTCGATCTTAAGGTGAGTGAAGCTGATTTGAATTCAGAGTTTTCCTTCTCTTTGATTGGTTACCGTACCAAGGCTAAAAAATCTAATTTGTTCTGGTATTTAGAAAGAAAGAAAGAAAGAAAGAAAGAAAGAAAGAAAGAAAGAAATTACTGAAAAGAAAGAAAGAAAGAAAGAAAGAAAGAAAGAAAGAAAGAAAGAAATTACAGAAAAGAAAGAAAGAAAAAAATTACTGAAAAGAAGGAAAAAATTACTGAAAATAAAGTAAGAAAGAATTCCTGAAAAGAGAGACACAAACAAACAAACAAAAAAATGACTGAAAAGAAAGAAAGAAAGAAAGTTAAAACGAAAAATTCAGATCAAATGTTTAAATCAGGTTACTGAAAAGTTAGAGATAAATTGTTATGAATGCAACAACGGAAGATCAATTACAATAAAAAGGAATCAAAGCAGACAATATATATATATATATATATATATATATATATATATATATATATATATATATACGGTGAAAGAGAAATAGAGGGGAATCGCCTGAGAGATTTCGTACAAAGAGAAACATTGAAGTAAACCAGAGAAGTGAATTAAGAATAAATTAAAGTTCATAGAATAATAATATTAATAATAATAATAATAATAATAATAATAATAATAATAATGACGATAATAATAATAATAATAATAATAATAATAATAATAATAATAATAATAATAATAATAAGGGAAAAAAAACGAAAAAAAAACGATTCTAAATACGAGCGTCTGACTGAGGTGCGAGAATTCGTGACGAGATCTTCTTTTGCCGACACGAGATCATCGGCGGTTTCTTCTCGATCATAAAATTGCCGACCTAGTTGCGTGAACGAGACAATAGCAGAGACGAAAGGAAAGAGAACGAGTCTACTTAAGGCGAGATAAAATCCAAATAAAAACAAATAACAAGCAACCTTCCCGATACTTCATGGGTAGAGGTGATAAAAACTGCCGTTTCTCGTTGATTTATTTTCATTTGTTAAATACTAGTACATGTAAAAGCCTTTTCGGAAACTGCTAATGAGTAGTAGTGAAGTCTTCAGCAAAATTTAAATGTTCATTCGGATGCGAAAAAGGAAATTCTACGATTTCTTAATTCCTTTAAAGACATCTTTATCGATAGTCGTGCAGAGGCTCAAATTCATTGAATTAGCGAACTGGCCCACATGAGAGTTTTATGGCTCTCAGTGTAGCAACTTAGATAGATAGATAGATAGATAGATAGATAGATAGATGCTATTTCTCTGTTTAATGGCATATCAAATTTACTGAATAATTTAATCCTAAAACCATCTTTATAAAAGGGCATTAGAATTACTATTTAACACATAGCTGGGGGAATAAAGGGCTTCATAACTTTCCTAAAGGTATTTGTCTGAAAGTGTACTCACTAGTTCGACTGGAGTTCGAACTCGCTCACAATGATGTCACAATCCAAAACTTTAGCAACAACACCACGGTGACTCAAAATAGATAGATAGATAGATAGATAGATAGATAATTGTGTTAGATATAAACAGAATGATATAAAAGAGAATGATATGGACTGAATGATAGATAGATAGATAGATAGATACAGAATTGTGTTAGATATAAACTGAATGATATAAAAGAGAATCGTATGGACTGAATGATATAAAGATAGATAGATAGATAGATAGATAGATATATAAGTGGTTTCAGTTGTACGATCCTGTTTTTTGAAAAATCGTTTCATTCAAAAAGTGCCATGAATGGCTTCATTATTTATAAATCGTCTTTGACGTCTAAACATCATCCTTTTATTATATATGTTGTTTAACTTTGGACACCAATTAATTTTTTTCTAATTTTAGATTCAAAGATAAAAAAAACAAATAAAATTCAAATACTTTCTATCACACTTTGTATCATTGATACCTTACGTAATTGATAGATTAATCTTACAAGATGTTTCCCCAGGCCAAATAGCAAATCAAATCCTTTAGCTCCTTTTTTTATTTCACTCAAACTTTCTCATTTAGATAATTAATAAATAGATAAATAAATATATAAATTACGGTCCATAATTAGTTGTCACAATACTGTAATGAAATCAATGCTATCATGAAGGCTTTTATAATGTCTAATGACTAATACAAGTTCCTTTCGGTTTCTTTTTTAAAGGCATGTCAAGCTCCATGGGTTATTTAATGTCAAACCCATCGGTGTAGAACAGTAATAGTGCTAATTCACCCACAGAAAGAAGGTTAGGCGAGTTCACACCTTACCCATAATTTAATTTGGTTTCTTTGTTTAATGTAATACCTTGCCCAGTCAGCTGTGGATGTAGAATACACTGACTGCACCTCTGCAGAGGGGTAAGACCCCCGCTAACGAGTGTCCTGGATATGACACTAAACAATCTGATGGTGAGGTTCCAGCAATGCTGGAGCTTTGGGGAATGCGGAGTACCCCTTCATTGCCATCGCTCCCAGGTTCACTCTGGCCCGGAGTGGTAGCACCTGATAGGGCCCTATCTATGGGTTAAATAGAACTAACAGCATACTTATGCTAAATTGAATTGTTTGAGTAGACTGAATAGGTTAAAGTGGAAATGTTTTGGACAATTAAACCGTACTTACATATAAACTGCGTGCTTATGCTTAACTGAATTATTTGAAATGGAACTGTTTTTCGACATTAAAACTGTATTTACACTTAACTGAATTGTTACATATAACTGCTTGAATAGTTTGAAATGGAAATGTTTTTGACAATTAAACTGTGTACTTATGCTAAACTGAATTGTTTTAAATAGAACAGATTATTTACATAAAAAATGGATTTGGCGTTAAATAACCTACAAAGGTTGATATGCCATAAAACCTAACAAACCAAACCGAACCAAACCATTAATGTAATATCAACCTGCATGGGTTATTTAATGTCAAAGCCATTCTTGAAGAAAAACAAGAGTTACATTATTTAACCCATACCCGTATAGAGAAGGGTATTCATAGGTTTCCCAAGAGCATTAGTCCAAAAGGGAACGTAATGACGTGACTAGAGATCGAACTCGATTACTTCGAGGTCGCAGTGCAGCACTTTACCCTTTACTCCATAAAGATTCTCCCATCAACGATTATGTGAATTAATTTTTTTTATGTATTTTAAAAACCTCAGACAGAATTCGGCAGTCCTGAATGTGATCAACAACACTGGACAGTCTTGAAGGTGATCAACAACACTGGACAGGGAAATGCTGAGATCACCTGATACTTTCCGGATATTACTCGGGGGATTTGCCCATACAGCGTGAACCACGGTCTTGGATTCCATAGTTTTAGGCCTACCTGGCCTTACCCGGTCGTTGAAGTTCGTTCATAAGTTACCGAATTAGACTACGTTGCATGTGCATCTATTCGTTTTTCGAATTTCACTAGGAGTGAAGCAATGCACCAGATACAAACGCACCAGCAACCATGTTACAACCACCCGCAGTGGGTATTTTGCAAGACTTGAACAACTTCGGTCACATGATATACACACTGCAAACTAATACGTAACAAAACCTTTGACTCACCCTCGTATTACTTCTAAGAAAAAAATGTTTCAAAATATATTTAGTAGAAAAAAAGGGAATATCTCTTAGAATTAACCACTACTTAGGTTTCTCAAATAAGAATTTTTTGTCTTATAAAGAAACACGATTTCTTTTATGCTTTATTACAACATTATTATATATACGAAGGTTGATTTGCCATTGAAACAAACATCAATAGATAGATAGATAGATAAATAGATAGATAGATAAATAGATAGATAGATAGATAGATAGATAGAAATGCATAACCAATAAACAAAAGAGCTAAACTTCATTATGCACACACACACATACACACACACACGCACACACTTATATATATATGTGTGTGTGTGTGTGTGTGTGTGTGTGTGTGTGTGTGGATAGATATATCGATGAAATGAGAAAATAAGGGATAGATAGAATCAGACAAGGATAGATAGATAGATAGATAGATAGTGCATTCAATAAGTTTCCAGACTTTTTTGTACAGGAATTTAACATTGGTGTAGACTCTTGAATATTCAGTATGTTATTGGTATACATCTTATGAGATGACTGACCAATTTTTATGATTTCAGGTTTAAATGAACAGCTACAGCAGGAATTGGAATACACCCTACTAAAGCCTGATTGTCACAGCTGGTGAATTTCAAAAATACAATCTGGATTTTAGAAGAACGATATGCAATAAAATTCTGTTTTAAACTTGGAAAAAATGCCATGCGATGAAAGCTGGATCAACTACTATGACCCAGAGACCAAGAGACAGAGTTCCCAGTGGAAACATGCTAGTTCTCCCAGACCCAAGAAAGCCAGACAGAGCAAATCCACCCACAAACTTCTCTGATCCCTTTTTTTGACAATACTGTCATGATCTACATGCACTGGGTTCCCACTGGACAGTCAACAAGGAATACTATGTTGAGGTTTTAAGGGAGTTCTGGCAGAGATTCCGTCGGAAGAGGCCAGCACTCTTCAAATCGGGTCAGTGGCATTTCCACAAGGACAATGCACCAGTCCACAACTCCATCCTTGTCACAGACTATTTGACCAAGACGGGCATCAAGGCAGTTCCTCACCGTCCCTATAGTTCAGACCTTGCTCCCTGTGGTTTTTGGTCATTCCCTTAACTCAGAAGCTGTCGTTATGAGACAATTGAGGAGATGAAAGAGTCTCTGACGAAGGTCATTGACACGCTCACACAAGAGGACTTCCATGGAGCCTTCGAGAAGTTGTTGGAACGATGCAACGAGTGGATTGCGGCCGGAGGAGATTACTTCGAAGGAGGCTAGAGTTTCATGTGTGTACTATCAATGAAACTTATCTTAAGGCTAGAGTTTCATGTGTGTACTATCAATGAAACTTATCTTAAGTCTGGAAACTTATCTAATGATCCTCGTAGATAGATCGATAGGTAGATATGGATAGCTATTAAACAAACAAACAAACAAACATTATGCATATATATATATATATATATATATATATATATATATATATATATATGCGTGCGTGTGTGTGTGTGTAGATAGATAGAGAGATAGATAGATATGGATAGCTGTTAAGCAAACAAACTTCATTATGCATATATACATGTGTGTGTGTGTGTGTGTGTGTGTGTGTGTGTGTGTGTGTGTGTGTGTGTCGATAGATAGATAGCCATTAAACAAATAAGCTTAACATCATTATGTATATATATATGGGGGGGTGGATAGATAGGTCGAGAAAATGAGAAAATGAACGATAGAATCAGACAAGGATAGATAGATAGATAGATAGATAGATAGATAGATAGATAGATAGCTATTAAACAAACTAAATATCATTATGGTTTGTTTGGTTTGGTTTGTTTGGTTTTATGGCATATCAACATTTATAGGTTATTTAACGCCAAATCCATTTTTATGTAAATAATCTGTTCTATTGAAAACAATTCAGTTTAGCATAAGTACACAGTTTAATTGTCAAAAACATTTCCATTTCAAACTATTCAAGCAGTTAAGTGTAATAATTCAGTTAAGTGTAAATACAGTTTTAATGTCGAAAAACAGTTCCATTTCAAATAATTCAGTTAAGCATAAGCACGCAGTTTAAGTGTAAGTACGGTTTAAGTGTCAAAAACGTTTCTATTTCAAGCTATTCAGTTTATTCAATTCATTTTAGCATAAGTATGCTGTTAGTTCTATTTAACCCATAGATAGGGCCCTATCAGGTGCTACCACTCCGGGCCAGAGTGAACCTGGGAGCGATGGCAATGAAGGGGTACTCCGTATTCCCCAAAGCTCCAGCACTGCTGGAACCTCACCATCAGATTGTTTAGTGTCATATCAGGACACTCGTTAGGGGTGTGGTCTTACCCCTCTGCAGAGGTGCAGTCAGTGTATTCTACATCCCCAGCTGACTGGTCAATAAATATTATTATGGGGGTATATATATATATATATATATATATATATGTATATATATATATATATATATATATATATATATGTGTGTGTGTGTGTGTGTGTGTGTGTGTATGTGTGTGTGTGTGTGTGTGTGTGTGGATAGATAGATAGATATTAATCGACTCTACCCTTAAAGAAACTAAACATTATATACATGCGATATTTTTTGTATCTATTTTTGGTTTCAAATTGGACAGTCTTCTTTCGCAGTTGGTCTTTCTTTTATTTTACATTCGGTCAAAATATCTGATGAGTCCAGATGACTTGTGAATGAATTCAGTGCACTGTGGAAGTCATAAGTATCAGTCGAAACATTATAATGAAAATAAGAGGTGAGTGTATATAAGACGGAAAAAACATATTGTGTTATAACAATCATTCTTCTCAACAAGACATAATTTCAACAAGACCGTAGAATATATTGACCAAAACGTAATGAAAACGACAACAATGACAATATTAAAACAGAATAATTTGTGAATTATAGAGAATGAATAATCTCACAGTTTCATGCAATACTTTGCAGGCCGAAGAAGAGATCGGCTCAAACGTTATAATATAAACAAGAAAGAGACTAGTAAGACTAAATAAATAGTAGAATAATTGGAATAACACATCTCAGACATTCCCATAAATCTAATGAAGCCATGCAACACATCGGCCCAAACGAAAGGAAACTGATAAAAGAGAGGAAAACTAACTGAATAACTTGTAGAATGATACAGAATTTCAGACAAGAGCCGTATTATAGACACGAAGGAGAAGAACACATCGGTGATTAACTGTGTAATGGAAATAATGCCTTCACATAAGCTAAATGTTTGTTATTTTTTGGGATGCACTGGGTGACACTAAGTGACACAGGGTGAAGAGACAATGGCTAGAGAAAAACCCACAACTGATCGCAATGGCACGCTAGAAAAGTAAACATCAGATTATATATAAAGCCTGATAGATAGATAGATAGATAGATAGATAGATAATGAAAACCATATATATATATATATGTATATATATATGTGTGTGTGTGTGTGTGTGTGTGTGTGTGTGTGTGTGTGTGTGTGTGTGTGTGTGTGTGTGTGTGTGATGAATACATACGTGTGTGATAGATAAATACATTGATTGTTGCAAGGATAGGAACAAAGGTAGTTAAATGTGGAAGAACAAGCTCACATGAAGATAGATATTTATAAACGATAGATAGATAACGAAAACCCTGTGATATATATATATATGTATATATATATATATATATATATATATATATGTGTGTGTGTGTGTGTGTGTGTGTGTGTGTGTGTGTGTGTGTGTGTGTGTGATGAATGCATATTGTGTGTCATAGATAAATACATTGATTGTAGCAAGGATAGGAACAAAGATAGGTAAATATGAAAGAACAAGCTCAGATAAAGCTGTGATATTTATAAACGAAAATAGATAGATAGATAGATAGATAGATAATGAAAACTCAGTGATATATATATATATATATATGTGTGTGTGTGTGTGTGTGTGTGTGTGTGTGTGTGTGTGTGTGTGTGAGAGAGAGAGAGAGAGAAAGTGAGAGAGAAAGACAGAGAGGCAGAGATGAATACATACATGTGTGATAGATAAATACATTGATTGTAGCAAGGATAAGAACAAAGATATGTTGATATGGAAGAACAGAGTCAGATAAAGACAGATATTAATAAACGGAGATAGATAGATAGATAGATAGATAGATAGATAGATAGATAGATAGATAGATAGATAGATAGATGTGTTAGATATAAACGGAATGATATAAAAGAGAATGATATGGACTGAATGATAGATAGATAGATAGATAGATAGATAGATAGATAGATAGATAGATAGATATGAACGAACTGTGAGATATACATACATATATAAAAATATACTTATATTGATAGATAGAGTGATATGGATAGACTAAGACAACGTTAGATTGTAGGCTGAGATGAATATAATACTTCTGTGATAGACAAAAACTGAGGCAGCTGGTGAGCTAGATTGGTTGAGCAGATTGAGATAAATACATTGATAAGCAACGAAATTGACGTCTACTCCAACAAACTTAGATGTGCATTGTCTCTAACTTTGAGAAGAGCCATTAACATTCGAAATATTGCTTGGACAATTGAACCCCTTCTCTGTGTATTCGATACTGTTGACTGAGATATAATCGGACTGACATATATTAAATACAGGACAAGAAAAAGTTGGTATACTAAAATGTACTCAGACTGAAATCGTGATGTACTGCATTAGGTGAATATAATGAATTTTATATCTTCTAAGATGTACAGTAGAGTAAGGTTTCTTGGCATGGTGGCTAACATGCTGGTTTGTGATATCGTAGTAAGCGAGTTCGAATTCCGGTATCGCTATTACGCTCATTTTCGGACGAATACCCTTCGAAGAGGCATAAACCCTGTTATTCTCTTTCCTGCTATGGATTAAATAGTACTACTACTGCTGTTTTTCTAAATGAATTGCTTTAAAATTTAATAGCCTACGAAGATGGTCATTGTATCTATCTATCTATATATATATATATATACTGTCTCATTTTCCTAGTGGGTAGAGTTTTCGCCAATGGTCCGGGAGACATGAGTTCAATCCCAGGTCATGTCATACTAAAGACTTTAAAAGTGGTACTTGATACCTCCTTGCTTAACATTCATAAGGTACGTATCAAGGGTAAACTGGAGCAATTCAGGGAAAGGAGTAGCGCTCTCCTCTACACCTCGGTGTATTAGCTAGTGAAAATGGGGTCTTTTGGTCGACCTCGACTAAGGTCGCCAACTTTACTTTATATATATAAGCAGTTATATCTTATCCATAGATCAGAAACTAAGATATAGTACCAATCAGAGTATAAACGAAAACGAAGCTGTAACATCCCATAATCCAGACCTTCATAATTGGACCCCTACCACAGGGTTCACTTTAGTGTCATACTCAGGTTATCTTTGGGGGGTGGGGAAGCGAATGGGTGTCTTACCCCTCTTCAGAGGATTCAGCCGTCGTATTCTAACTAAAGACAATGATTCCTCTTTATTATCAATAATATATATATATATTAATGCCATGGAATTTAGACTGCAACCCCTGGGTTTTATGGAGTATTTTTTACAAAACAGCAGTCATCAGGCAGTTAACAAAATGAAATGAATCGAAAATCGAAAACCTTTGGGATTTTGTAAGAATCTTTACGTGTGATTGTAAGTGTGCGTGCGTGTGTGTGTGTTTGTGTGGGTTATAGTTGCGTAATATTGTGTGTGTATGTGTGGGTGGCATATAGTGTATGAGTTTGTGAAGGTACAAACGCAGCGCGTTGTTTTTACCGAATATAAAGTCGTCGGTGTATCTTATTCTTGCTATATTATTTTATTTCTGGTGATTATAAATTGGAATTATAAATTATGTTTGGTGATTATGACTAAGCAACAAAACATCATCATTGCATGTCGAGGGAAATTATTAAAGAATAGATTTATAAGCGTATTTAAACGGTTATAGTATGGTACCCAGAATCACAATGAATATAAATATAAAGAGGTAGGGATATAGTGTATTACAACATAATATGGATTATTGTACAATTGTAATATTACGGACAGGCGCTGTCGTACATCAGCGAAGGTGTCACGAGAGGAGCACGTGCGAGCAGAATGACCTGCGAAGTTAGACACGATTTCAAACTAATCACTGATGTATCATCACGTGTTTCACTACTGACATCGAACATTCGAGGATCTTCGATTTGTTCCCCAAAATATCTATATAAGAAAACAAGTAGTGAGATTTTGGCAGAGTTGAAGGCAGTTGTCCAAACGGGTGCGTTAAAGGTTCCGGAGGCCCGACCCGTCATACCCTAGTCTGCTACGACCGATCTGCTGTGACAAGCGTGTGTCAAACAGCCAACTCTCACAAATTCCCCGTCACCACCGAGAGAAAGGAAGAAGAAGGAACTTTTCGAGTTGCAGTGATCATAGCCGAATAAAAACGACTACTATATTTTCCCCCCTTACCTTCGAGTTTGAGTATTTCTTTTTCTGCGGACTTCTTTCTTTACAGCACAAAACGTTGGTCCTATGGTACACAATGTTGGTATTATATTTAGGGAAGAGAATTGGGATAGACTATAATAATAAATCGATGAAATGTTGCGTATAAGTGAAACATTTTTAGAAAAAAGCTAAATATTTTACTTTTTTAGATCTTTTTTTTCATAAATGTAAACTTTTCATTGTTTGGCATTGGTTTATTGCAAAAATTATTTTAACTGTGCAGAAAATGGTAGCAAATCAAACAGACAGCTCAGGGCTTGAAATGATGTCTGTCAATCAAATTGTTTTTCGCTTTTCGCCGAGAAGTGTAAACTATTTGAAATTTACATAAGAATATGTGATATATACGAAAAAGTATGTTTTATTGAAAAGATATTTACCAATCGGCAAAGTATGGGTTTGACACTATGAGCCTGAATCGAAAAGACAGTTCATGTTATAGAATCACGTTGACTCTCCGGTAAATAAAAAGTTCCAGGTTCAGAGGTCAAAAATAAGATTTATGCTGACAGTATTCTGGGACATGAAAGAGCCAATCACTAATGATTTACTTGAAATAGGTGCAACTGGTTGGTTCCTTTAATGAATTTCTTTAGTAAAATTCATTTTCTTTATTGAACATCCGTCGAATATATATTTACATATATATTTGTAGAGGGGTGGCAAAAAGCGTGTCTATGATTGAATAAAACACCGATCTTCAAATTTATTCAAATTACTTTTTTAATTAAGCGAAATGTTTGTTGAAAAAACAGAAGTTACAAAGTCTTTTCTCCTAAGAAAAGACAACATTAGTTAGAGTGTAAATATTTTGAAAACATTTACATTACAAAAAAGAAAAGTCCATACATTTAATGTAACAGTTTGCATCGCCTAGATCTTGTTGATATATTTTGTGAGTGTGAAAGATCTTTGTATGAGCGTGTCACTATGTTGGAGAGAAAGTATATTCATATGCTAAAAAGTAAGTGTAAGCAGATAGAATATTTCATCAGCAACGAAAGATCATCAATACAATATTTCCGTTCAACTTTAAATAAATATTTGATGTTGAAATTAATAGCATACTTGAATGAACAGAATGTTAGATGATTACTCAAAAAGGATACAATCAAAAGTTTTGAATAATTCTTGGGAATATATCTAAGGAATAGAACTTCTAAATATGTATCAATTTTATCGCCTATTTGTAAGGTTGAGGTTGGCATGAAATAAGATTTTTTTAAGTTTATGATTTGTCTATTATTCTAATCGGTTAAAAATGCATTTTTAATAATCATAGAGGAAAAAGTGTAAGTGGAGGAGCCCGTGGTGTAATGGTTATCGTCGTAGGAAATCGACACGGCGACACGAGTTCAAATCCTGGACGAGACGAGTTCAAATCCTGGCAAAGGTATGAATTCAATTATTCTCCCTCCAGCTACGGGTAAATAATAGGACAGACTGGGTTTTTCAGCCTTGGTTAGGCAACTAGTCTAGGAGAAGGAAAACTCTGAATTCAAACCTGTTAAACTCCGCTTAAAAATTGACCTTGTGTCATATCCTGCCTGAGCGGAGGGGTTGGTAAATAGGGCAGAGGAAAAAGTTTTCTTGAATTATTTTGGGGGTTTTCCGCAGCAAGTCAAATATTATTGTCTGTGAATCACAAAGAAATTTTAAAGCTAGAGTATAAGCTTTTTTTTTTGTTAATAGATGTAAAAATACAGGCATAAAAATGTCAGTTTCTCGAGCCTATTTTGTGCAAAATCTTTTTTTTTAATTTGGAAATCAGTTTAGTTTAGTTTGCTTTGATGGTATATCAAACATTGTAGGTTATCTAATGTCAAATTTATTCTTATATATATATATAAGCACTTTTATTTCAAACAATTCAGTTAACTATGCAGTTTAAATGTTAAAAACAGTTCTATTTCAACCAATTCAGTTTACTATCAGTTTAAATGTCAAAAATAGTTTTATTTTAAACAATTCAGTTTAGTATAAGTGTTGCAGGGTCAATTTAGCCCGAAATAAGGATAATAATAATAATGGTATTAATAAAGATATATATGGGTAAAATAGAAAAGGCCAAGTGAAAAAAGGTGCGTCTCCGAAAAAAATCCAAGCGGTTGATTAGCCGAGAAGATTTACCAGAAAAAGGTTAACCCTTTCTTATTTGTTGATCAGGATTGTTCTAAAGAGTTTTACTCGTAAAGTTGGAAATATAATCCATATTTAATATAGAAAAAAACGTAACCTCAAAAAATAAACGCTATTCTCAATAATAGATGTTTATTCGAATTGTTTATATCAGAAACCGGGCCATTGTAGAGTCTTGCGTAATGGTCCTGCAGACCGGGGTCTAATTCCAGGTCGAGTCATCTTAAAGACTCAATAGATTATACTTGATGCCGCCTTGCTTAACACTCAGCTCTACAAAGTCAGGATGAAGGGTAAAGTGGAGCAATCCAGAAAATGGAGTAGCACCCTTAGCTACACTTCTGTGTTGTAGCAATTGAAAAGGAAGCCTTCGAGTCACTCTTGACTAAGGTTGCCGACTTTATTTTTTATATATCAGAAAGTAAGACGCAAGAAAATCGCGTCATGAAATTGTACTTTGGGCAATGTCAGAAGGTGGCACACGCGATAGAGGACGGATGAATTAATTATGCGCGGTGACGTGGTTAGCAGGACGCAAAGATAATAAATAAGCCTCGCCTCAAGCCGATATGAGAGTTTTTATTTTGCTCTGAGAGCCGAGCCGATTACTTCCAGTCCGTACGGTGATTGTTGACGTGTAAGAGACACCCGAGCCCCGGTGTGAGGAAGCCATCTCTGGGTGGATGTGACGTCAGCCATCGAGAAAATCCGTCAGGGGTTGAATCAGGCGTTCTGCATGCGCATGTGTCATTGACAAGCCCGATGAATGAAAATCTCTAAAATAGCTACTAAACAAAAAAAAAGGTTAAGACGAAAACCACCCCTCTCCAATAACCAACACTCAGGGTAGTGTTTGTATAAAAGAGACATTTCAATTTAATTACTTTTCTTTATGAACTGTGTTTATTTCCTGTATTGATGGTGTTATTATCTATATAAAAAAAAATTTCTTAAAATCGAATCGGCTTGGTTAATTTTTTCTGATGTTGACAGGATTCCAGCCTGGCGAGACTGCTGGTGGAACAGCAGATAAACATTGGATGCGATAACCGCTCAACAGGAACAATCACAACGTGGGCTGTTGAGAGGATCCCCTGAGAATCAGGTCTAACCTGTAACACTGGACTCTACAGAATCACGGCAGAAATTGGGAAGGACCGGGGTCCAGTAGAGTTAGGTTACGTTGTTACATCCTATTTACCCAACCCCTCAGCTCGGGCAGGATATGACACAAGGTCAATTTTCAATCCGAGTTTAACAGGTTTGAATTCAGAGCTTTCCTTCTCCTAGACTAGTTGCCTTACCAAGGCTTAATAAATAGTCTGCTCTACTATTTATCCATAGTTGGAGGGAGAATAATTGGATTCATACCTTTCCCAAGGATATTAGTGCTATGTGAAATACTACCAGTCTCGTCCAGGATTTGAACTCGTGTCGCCGTGTCGATTTCCTACGAACATCACTGGTAACATCACTGGTGAAGTGTCGAAGAGTCGTTGTTACATTAACCGTTGCCAGTGACCAAAGATTGACAAAGATTTCTTACATTAATATTGCCGTGACAAATACCGTGTTACATAAGTACAGTTTTTATTCACATTCTGTTAAATCTCAAAACAGTTATATTTCAAACAATTCAGTTTAACATAAGTACTGTTAAATGTAAAACCAGTTAATTTCAGACAACTCAGATTAGCATAATTACGCATAGTTCTATTTGACCCATAGATAGGGCCTTATCAGGTGCTACCACTCCGGGCCAGAGTGGATCCGGAAGCGATGGCAATGAAGGGGTACTCTGCATTCCCCAAAGCTCCTGCATTACTGTGGCATCGCCATCTGATTGTTTAGTGTCATATCCAGGACCCTCGTAGAGGGAGTCTTACCCCTCTGCAGAGAAGTCGTCGGTGTATTCGGCAGCCCCAGCCGGCTGGGCCATGGAAATCAGTTGATTTTATACACACACACATACACCTATATATATATATATATATGTGTGGTGTGTGTGTGTGTGTGTGTGGTAGGGTGTCTTTTAAATGGGTCTTTTCCAACAGATTTTTATTAGTGCCAAACTGAGCAAAGTTTTCGAATAATTATGAAATAGTCACATTTAGGGACACCTTTAATCGAATTGCAAGAAATTAGTTTCTTTTTTAGCTGACTGATTCGCAAACTCTTTATGTCGAACTTCTCAGAACTGCTAAAACTCCTATTATCAAAGCGAATTAATCTTTGGCTGGTCATAAGTCCGACTGAGAGACTAGTAACATTAAGAAGATCTCTGGAACGTCTAATGAATAGTCTTCATAGTTCGTCCATTTTTGATAACCGGCTACTGGCCTGCTGCGATGTAAAAGTCGAAGAAAGAAAGAAAAAAAAATAGATGTTACCGCTTTTTTTGAATGAGAGATTCCAGCGTTTGATGCCATCACAACAAGGTTTGTTTGTTTGCAGCACAAGAGTTGCGTGTTGTGTAGCTGACAGCTTTCCTTTGAGATAGAAGCTAGGTCCGCTGCATTCGCGTATTAAACACCAACCAACCCCAAAACTATGTTCTCTTCTTACGTTGAATGTTCTCTCCCATATTAGCATCACTAATCTCTTTCACTTATATCTCTATACCTGCCAATACATCTCTTCCTTCTTCTTTAAATATCTCTCTCTCTCTCTCTCTCTCTCTCTCTCTCTCTGCCCTAGTGCTTCTGTCCGTATCTATCACTCTCTCTCTCTCTCTCACTCTCTCTATGCTAGTGTTTCTGTTCGTCGCTCACTCTCTCTCCCTATCTATCTTTCTAATACTCTTCTTCTCCCGCTCTGTCTTTCTCGTGCAATATCTCTCTCTCTCTCTCTCTCTCTCTCTCTCTCTCTCTCTCTCTCTCTCTCTCTCTCTGTTACAGTATGTCCGTCCGTCCGTTCGTCTTTACACTATCTCTTTCTTATACAGAGTGTTTGTCCACACACACACACAATATCTCTCTCTCTCTCTATCTCTCTCTCTCTCTCTCTCTCTCTCTCTCTCTCTCTCTCTCTCTCGCTGTTGTATAATATACTTCCTAATTCACTTCTCTTTTTACTTAAAAAAACTGTAAATTTCTTCTTCTGTCAAACATTTTTTCGGACTTTTTGAAAACATTTTTCCTTCCTGAATTCATTTGTTATTGACTCAATATAAGTATTTTTATCATTTAAAGTATTTAGACAATTGTCTTCATCTTTATCTTTATATTTACAACGTTTCCACCGATGCGTTCTTCTGTCTTCTTCAGGTGTTTCTTACGTCACCTGCTGGACTCGTGGCATCAGCCGAAACGTTGTGAATATAACAATAAAGATGAAGACAGTAGTCTGAATGATCTAAATGATTAAAATTATCGAACTTCATCTCAGAAATTTTGACGAATATTATTATAAGTATTTGCTAAAATAATCCATGCTTGGCTCAAGGACATAAATGTGAAGCGCTTAAGAACGTCTTGTATCAGTGATTTTTTGTCGCATTCCTGGGTCTTGAAAAAAGTTGCCACAGAGAAAAACATGATGAAGAGATGTCAACAAGTTCATAGAAAAGGAAAAAGTCAGACATGGGTTCCAAGAAAAATACCAATCACTGTATTTGTGTGTTTTAACCTCCTGTAATATAATGGCCGAGGGATTTCGTTTTATGCCTTTAGGTTTAGTTAGGCTGAGAACCTTTTTGCTCAGTGCATGGGTTACTTAGGTGCAACATTAACGCAGGTGTTGACGCGCGCGGGCGGAGCGAATGTGTCACTCAGAGATGTCACAATAGCCTAGATGAGAAACAGGACTACAGAGTGCGGGTGACGTCACGCACCGGAAGCGTGCGGAAGATTTGGGGGATTTTGAAAAAGTCAGTTAGTTTAGTTGAGTTCTGCCTCGGGAGAAGACGGTTGATTTTCACTTGCCCGCGGAGGCCTTGCGACGGGTGCCACACGAGAGGGGGGACAGATGGAAAAGCCAGAATAGAAAGAATGCATATCTCTCTCCTTATGTCGAAGAACCTTTAAACTCAAAGGTAATAAAAGGTTTCGTACCTGAAGTAAGAAGTCGTAAGTGTTTTTTGTGTTTCGAGTTTCATATGTTCTATGTATATATGTTATGAACATTATATGTACGTTTCACGAAGCCATTTCATGGCTATGTAACTCTCCTTCTGGCCCGATATCAAAAACAGAGAAGCTTGAAGAGGTATTTTTTTGAATCGATTTATGAAAAATCTTCTACTTCAATAAGTTCGTAGTTCTCCTCCAATTGTAAAGTAATTGAACGGCTTATCGAAAATTGAAATTGAATAAATAAATAAATAAATCAGACAGTCTCCAAATGGTCAGACCGAAGCACTCGTTGTAATTAAAAATGACTGGGAAAAACCAGGGGGTTCAAAACCTTCTACGCAGGTGTGAAACCACTGGAAACGGATATGATTCTCCTCCCGATACAACAAGTAGGGGATTACGTGTTTTTAGTGAGTAATCGGCGAGATCTGATGATGTAAAGACGTACCGTTGAGCACCAACCACGAAGATGTAAGGAGATGAAAGTTTACGAGTCCCAATTTTTGGGGTTGTCCCAATGCGAACTTTAGACTAGACGTGACCCAGTGAACAAGCATTTTAGAAATACTACAGAAAACCAGGAAAAAGTCTGTGTCTGCTTTCTTTTTTCTCATCAGAATATGTTGCTTCTCTTTATCTAGCTAACGTGGTCGTCTCAGTTTCCATACACACTATCTTTCTCCCGGTGATTACCAACGAGTTGCTGTAGTCAATAAACCTTTGGGTGGTTAAATAGAGTTTCGTGCGTTCATCAGCTTTTACCACGGCGCGGTCACAACAGGGTCCTAGTGGTACCAATGTCTATTCAGTAATGTTGTCACACAATAGGAGGGATGGTTTTGCAAGCTTCAAAATTTAGGCTTCCTACTTAAACTCAGGCGTTTGTTAACTGACTGACAAGGGGACCTTTTTAAAAATTCCACTCTTTTGTATAACTGCTTACAATGAGAGTTTTCATGGTTGACATTTTTCTTCCTCGGTCACAAGTTTCACGAACGGTTGGAAGAATGCTACTAAATTACACTTCCATTAAATTCTCCGCACTTCTCTTAAAACTATGCTTATGTTTAGATAGATAGATCGATAGATAGATAGATTGGTACTATTTACCAACCCCTCCGCTCGGGCAGGATATGACACAATGTCGATTTTTTTAAGCGGAGTTTAACAGGTTTGAATTCAGAGTTTTCCTTCTCCTAGACTAGTGGCCTCACCAAGGCTGAAGAACCTAGTCTGTCCTACTATTTACCCATAGCTGGAGGGAGAATAAGGGGGTTCATACCTTTCCCAAGGGTATTTTGCCCGAAATAGATAGATAGATTGGTAGTCGAAGGCAATATTCGTTATAGGCTAATACCTAGATCTATCGATGGTTTAGTTTGGTTACATTTTAAAGGCACATAAGTCTTCGTGGGTTATTTGATGCCGCAGCCATCTTTGTGGAACATTAGTAAAATTACTTAACACATAGCCGGTTGTATAAGATGGTACATATGTTTCACAAGGGTATTAGACCGAAAATGAACGTAATAGCGTGACTGGAATTCGAACATACTCACTACAATCTCACAGTTCATGGGAACTCCCCTCCTATATATCTGGCACATGACACACATCAACTTAGAAAGATTGTTGGATAGCCTGGTAGACACCTGTTAGCACCATCGATATCATTATATAAATCATGAAATGTAAAATAATTTATATATATATATATATATATATGAGAATTAGTTCATATATATATATATATATATATGTGTGTATTGGTCGTTTTGCATTTACACTCTCTTTTCTTTTCATTTTCTTTTCTTTGCATTGTTCTCGATAGTTTCACTTTCGCCTATCAACGTTTCTTTTCCTATCTTCCCGCCATACTTTGGCTAAAAAGGATTTATAATCTAATTTTATAAAGTGAAAGACAATAATATAGATAATGGATATCTGTCGTTGCTTCTACAGTCAATGTTGTTAGGTACATATCTAGAATATGCTAGCCAGTCTCGACTAAGTCAACATCAGATATATATTTGGAAAAATTCTATTTACATCATCAAATCTCGACATGAGTATGCAGTTTCCATTTACGATTTACAACATCCGAATCCCGATAATATTTCCATAAACTTTGATGAATAACTTAAAAATCTCTACTTTTTTCATTCTCTCTCTCTCTCTCTCTCTCTCTCTATATATATATATATATACATATATATATATATCCAAACACTTCGCACAAGCAGGATGCGACACAAGGTCATTTTTAGTGGACCTATGGCAGCGTGACATGATCATTATGACGTATTTTAAATTTCAAAACAGTTCTATTTCGAACAATTCAGTTCAGCATAAGCACGCAGTTTAGTTCTATTAGACTCATAGATAAGACCCTATTAGATGCTACCACTCCGGACCAGAGTGGACCTGGGAGCAATGGAAATAAAGGAGTACTTTGCATTTTCCAAAGCTCCAGCATTACTGGAGATTGTTTATCGTCATATCAGGACACTCGTTGGACGAGTTTTACCCCTCTGTAGAGATGCAGTCGGTGTATTCTATAGCCCCAGCCGACTGGGCCAGAATGTGTTGGATCAATTACACTCTTAGGATGACCTGTTAGAAGAAGAATTGTACAGCAGTATGACATATCCTTTAAACAATAGACTTTATGCTTTAAATACACAGTTTTTTCTTCTCCTAGAGTGGATGCCTTATCAAGTCTAGAAAGCTCATTCTATCCTAATAGACATACATATAGATATATAGAAAGAGAGTGGCAGACAAAGAGTGACTGAGATAGAGACAGAGAAAGAGAAACAAATAAGGATTTGGAAATTTTATTAGTTCTTGTTGCAACAGAGATGCAAGGTGATACTGATGCCAATACTTTGGAAGGAGTGATGGATTCTTATTCCCATATCCTGTTCATCCATATTTACCAGCCTCTCCACTCGGGCAGGATATGACACAAGGTCAATTTTTAAGCGGAGTTCAACAGGTTTGAATTCAGAGTTTTTCTAGACTAGTTGCCTAACCAGAGCTGAAGAACCAAGTCTGCGCTACTATTTACCCATAACCGGAGGGGGAATAATTATCCGTCTTGATATATATATATATATATATATATATATATATATATATATATGTATAATGTAATGCTATCACTTACATTTAGTGCATAATAACTAAAAAAACAAGCCATAAATCTCACAATATTAGAATTAACCCTGAATTCATATAAACCTTTATGTACCGTATATGCACAAAATGCACACTATGCATATCTAAAAAAAACTAGAGGTGATGAGTAAAAACGGATTTCAAATTTGAATTCAGCACCCTCAAATTAGGTAAAAACGGGTATTTTTGTGTTTGCCTCAATTTCTTTGTAAACCAGTGTAATTGGATTCATAACTTTCACATGGGTATTAGTGTTATGTGAAATGCAATCAGTCTCGTCCAGGATTTGAACTCGTGTCGCCGTGTCTATTTCCTGCGACGATGACCATTACACCAGGGGTACCTCTATATCCTGTTCATCTCCGCTATGTAGTAAACTTTAATGATAAACGACTTAGTTGGTAATTTCTCTGGAAGTTGCCTTATTCCCTAAGTTAAACCCACTTCCTTACATTCTTCTTGTAAGAAAAATATCATTGTGTGCGACTGTTTAAAGTTATAGTTGCTTATATACTTTACTAGAATTAAAGTAATTAATGAATAGATTAACCCGTCACGGTTTAGCGGTTAGCAATGAGGTGAAATACTATTTGTGAGTTTTATCCTCACTTGAATCCCTATACTTACATCTTTGTACTAAATCTAAGCAATGCGAACTAAAACATAGGAGTTGCCCGTGGTGTAATGGTTATCGTCGCAGGAAATGGACACGGCTGGACCTGACTGATTGCATTTCACATAGCACTAATACCCTTGGGAAAGGTATGAATCCAATTATTCTCCCACCAACTATGGGTAAATAGTAGGACAGACTAGGTTCTTCAGCCTTGGTGAGGTCACTAGTCTAGGAGAAAGAAAACTCTGACTTCAAACCTGTTAAACTCCGCTTAAAAATTGACCTTGTGTCATATCCTGCCCGAGCGGAGGGGTTGGTAAATATGGAACTAAAACACAGACACGTACGCTCATAGATAGATAGATAGATAGATGGAATCTATTAATGATATTTAGAGAAAGTAGTTTTTATAAATTGTAACCGTTATGATGTCACTCAGTGTGGCTGACACTTGATGATCCTGTTGTCGTTTGAGATCGCGACTTTTAGGGGATGAGAAGGTCATGTGATCGCATGACACTTAGAAAATTAGGAAATAGATTTGACGTATCTTTAGTCAGAAGGAATCGTATGACGAGAGCAGTTGATCGGGATACTTATGCTCTATTCTTCTTGGTCCCCGCAAATGTAAAGGTGCCTTCAAGAAATACAGTGAATCATTTGGACGCAAAAAATTTGTCAGAGTTTTTCCTCATTCCTACTGTCACGTGATATCCCACTGAGACGATAGAAATAAAATTACTACTATCCTCGTGTTCGAATTAACAGTAGCAAGCCGTCAAAGAATGACCGTTAAGAACAGATGTTTGTACTCGGTGACCTCCCTCGGGTCGCCTGACACGGGAAGGAAGAAGATAGAAGCCAAATGATTGGCTGGGACCCTAAAAACGGAAGTGGCGCCTTCTTCCCGTCAGCGAAAAAAGAAAAAAGAAAAAGTTAGTTGTTGGACAGGGTTCGTGGTGGACGGAACCAAAAGCCAAATACTCCGGGTAAAAGAAGACGAAAAGAATCTCGGACACGAAGGCGCCAATTCTTCAAGCCAGTATTAAAAATAGCATAAAGTCTATTAGCCCGTAAAAGAGGAAATATTCTCCACAGGAACTCCATCAAAGAAAAAAGGTAAGTAAACTTTGAGACCGTTTCTCCTTATACCCAATTTTATATACCCTCTCTCTCTCTCTCATAATTTGAAGAAAAACGAAAGAACAGAAAAAAAGAAAGACATTTATGTTCATGAACTATTCATTTATGATATATTTGACACGTTGAAGGTGTATATCTATGTGTAGTAAAAGACTCATGTATTTTAATGTTCCCACGTGGTCGAAGTTGTTATTTGCAGTGTTTTCTACGAGTTTGTTATGTCATTTTTCTTTTCCAGCTTCTATTCGCCTTATGTTATCTTGCTTAAAATTGTCCTATTAATTCCTTTAAAATATCACACGGGAAACCGGAATTGCCGACTACTATAATTAATATTATTACGTCTAAACCTAGAGGTCCATATATTCCATTGTTCTAGGGGAGGAAGTTTAGTGGCCTTGGTGGGTGTGTGTATAGTGTGGAATTTGGAACCCCTTGCCAGCGGTGGTCAGTCTGGCCATAAATTGATCCCCTACATAATATGCCAGTTCGTATATGCCTGAGAAAAAAACCCTGAACGAGGACTTATTCCACAAGGGATCAAGTGCCTACCTGCGCCGTCTTCACACGTGCGAAAAATAAAGTCCCGTTTTGGGATTTTAAAGAATTTGCCGTCACACTACCCAGACGAACTGTAAGCAATGAGCAAAAAGATGCCAGCAAGAAGACCCAGCCAGCATTGACCAAGACAACAGTAAGTAATACAACGAAGTAAATAAGAAAACGCGGGTTTCGATTCCAGCTTGAAGCGTCCTGTGTGTCTAGCCTCACTAAAGAGTCATGATACAACGAAACAGTCTGTCTATAGATGACAATCTATACGCACTGTGGCGAAGGAATCAACGGCTGCCACCCGCGTAATTCAAAGCTCTTCTAACGAATTGAACAATGGTATCCGATAGCGCAAAATGTAAAACAAACGAAAGCTATTTAAATCATTATAATTCCTGCTTTGACGTATGTCACTGAAATGGGTGAGCGTTTAGATATCATGTCTAGCGAAAGGTTTGGTGGGTTTCAATCCCAGCTTAAAGCGTCCTGCGTGTCTAGCCACACTAAAGAGTTGTGATACAAAGAAACGGTCTGTCTGTAAAGGACTATATATATATATACATACATATATATATATATATATATATATACAGAGAGAGAGGGGGTGGATTATGAGGGTAGTTCAAAAGGTTCTCAGCCAAAATCAGGTGGAAGAGCATATGTGAACATTTTTTTGCGATATACTACCATTTATATACCTAGAAAAATCGGAACATGTTTTTCTAGTTTTATAAGAAATCCTAGTGTATTGCTAAAATAAAAATGTTCAGCCAGGCTCCAGTTTCTGGGTGAGGCTTAGAAGTTTTTAAACGATCCTCGTATATATATATATATATATATATATATATATATATATATATACGTGGGGGTAGAAAGAGAGAGAGAGGGAGAAGTAGAGAGAGTGAGGTAAAAAGAAATAGATAGATAGATAGATAGATAGATATAAACAGGCTGTTATTTTTTGGTAGAAATATGGACACATTAAAATATAGACTAAGAGTTATGAAAATGATAGATAGATAAATAGATAGATTGATGTGAAGAGACTAAGATAGATAGATAGATAGATAGTGAAAGAGATGTGATCTAATAAGAATAGATAGATAGATAGATGTAATCAAATTAATAGATAGATAGATAGATAGATAGATAGATAGATAGATAGTGAAAGAGATGTGATCCAATTAGGATAGATAGATAGGTGTAATCAAATTAATAGATAGATAGATAGATAGATAGATAGTGAAAGAAATGTGATCCAATTAGGATAGATAGATAGATTTAATCAAATTAATAGATAGATAGATAGATAGATAGATAGATAGTGAAAGAAATGTGATCCAATTAGGATACATAGATAGATTTAATCAAATTAATAGATAGATAGATAGATAGATAGATAGATAGTGAAAGAGATGTGATCCAATTAGGATAGATAGATAGATGTAATCAGATTAATAGATAGATAGATAGATAGATAGATAGATAGATAGATAGATAGTGAAAGAGATGTAATCCAATTAGGATAGATAGATAGATGTAATCAGATTAATAGATAGATAGATAGATAGATAGATAGATACTGTAAGAGATACATCAATTCTAAAACTATACATAACAATTAAACTGATAGTAAAACAAAAAATAGATAGACAGATAGTAAAAGAGCTGTGATTCAATTAAGATAGATGTGATCAAATTAATAGATAGATAGATAAGTAGATCTTAAATATGCAAATACCATAATAAACTGAAATAGCAAATGGCCAAATCCCATACTGAGCCAAGTTACATTTATAGCGCACTAAGTGAGGATCAAACTTTCCGCTAAATGTTTACTGACTCATATATTAATTACTGGTCGACAACTGGTTAGAAACTAAAAAGGAAAAGCCATAAAGTTTTAATACTGATCTACACAATCGCAGTTGCTACACACCTGTTTATGCCAGCCTTTGTAGTATTGCATCTATGACATTTATATTGCTAGGTCTGGTTTGATAACAGCGTGAAGTGATGTTACAAACGTTAATTAAAGACTTTTCCCTCCTACGTCTACGCAAACAAGCAAGGTGAATTGAAATCTTTACAGATATTTGGGTAGACGTAGCACCAGCTGTGACATTGTTTGCGTCAAGGACTTAATGTGATTGCTGGCCAACTGACCAAGTTATTTCGACAGCAAATCTATTATGTACACATAGGCACATACACACAGACATACAATCTTACCCACACATAGATAGATAGATAGATAGATAGATAGATAGATAGATAGATATTTGCATACTTACATGGAGGGTTAGATATGAGCATAATAACATACACACATAGATAGATAGATAGATATGAGCAAATTAGAGAGATAGGTGGATAGATGTTAATACATTTAACAAACGTACATGCAGAAACACAAAGACACGCAGTCATACACACTCATAGATAGATAGATAGATAGATAGGTATCAACGCATTTAACACATGCACACACACGTACATACACAGACACAGAGACACACTCACCCACACTTATACACATATAGATTGATAAATAGAGGGATAGATATTAACACATTTGACACACACACATACATACACACTCAGATAGAGAGGTGCACTCAGCCTAACGGTTATCTTCGTTTGAAATGGAAGCAACGACTTGAGTTTGAATTCTGGACGAAGCTGTTTGCCTTTCACTTTGCGCAAATGCGCTTAGAAATGGCGTGAATGCATCTGTTCTCCTCCCGCCTCGCCAGCTATGGGTTAATAGAGGGACAGACTGGGCTCTTTAGGCTTGGCATGGCAAGTAGCTTTGGAGAAGGAAAGCACTGGATTCAAACCAGCTGTGATCTGTTTAACAAAGTGATCTTGTGTCACATTTGGCTCGTAGCAGAGGGGTTGGGTAAACAGATACGTACGCGCAAAAACACGCGTGTGAACACACACACACACACACACATATATGTATATATATATATATATGTCCACAGATAAACACTAAATCGTAATTTTCTGACTGGCCGCCTTGTTGCTGCGAAGATCCGATTAGTGTTTAAAGTCAGTTCAACAGCTGCAGGGAATAGCGTGTGTTATAGCGTTTATGAAATGATAAATTTGTTTTAAAATTTTATTATTTCATATCAATTATTCGGTGGTAAATTTTTATTTCAGCCCTTCTGTTAAAGTCGACCCTCGTTGCGTAGATATATTTTCAGGCTTAAAAAGTCAACTGATCAGCCGTCATTTTTAAAAGCAATTGGAATACACCCTACTAAACCCTGATTGTCACTGCTGGTGAATTTCAAAAATGTAATCTGGACGTGAGGACACTTTAGAAGAACGATATACAATAAAATTCTATTTTAAACTTGGAAAAAATGCCACAGAAACGTATGAAATACTTCAGAATGCTTTTCGACCATCTTGCATGAATCGAGCATCAGTTTTTGAGTGGCATAAGAGATTCAAGGAAGGCAGGGAGTCTGTGAGGGATAATGAGAGGTGTGGGAGGAGCAAGGAAGTCAATACACCAGAGTTGATAGGCCAAAAGGTAAGGATTAGGGTTAGGGTTACTATGTTGAGGTTTTAAGGGAGTTCAGGAAGTGATTCGGTCGGAAGAGGCCAGCTCTCTTCAAATCAGCTCTGTGGCATTTCCACCAGGACAATGCACCAGTCCACAACTCCACCCTTGTCACAGACTATTTGACCAAGATGGGCACCAAGACAGTTCCTCAGCCTCCCTATAGTCCCGACCTTGCCCCCTGTGACTTTTGCTTATTCCCAAAGCTCAGAGGCTGTCGTTATGAAGCAATTGAAGAGATGAAAGAGGCTGTGACATAGGTCATTGACACGACCACACAAGAGGATTTCCGTGGGGCCTTCGAGAAGTTGTTGGAACAGTGCAACAAGTGCATTGCAGCCGGAGGAGATTACTTCAAAGGGGACTAGAGTTTCATGTGTGTACTATCAATAAAAGTGCCCATACGAAAAAAAAAATCTGGAAACTTATCGTATGCCCCTCGTAACTCATTTTATTCATCTTTACGTTTGTCCGTCACAAATGATGAATTCCACGATCCTCGTGTAAGTAAATAACATGTTACTGTACAATGAGTGAGAATAAAAGTATATAAAATCACGATGATCCAAAGCAATCTCGTTACATTGATTGTAGATATGCGTAAATTTAACTTAAATTAGTTTATTTTCTACTACAGCAAAATACTTCTAATATCTGTATTTGTTATTTAACTTTACAATATCCTTTTATTTTATTTTGAGCAAACCATATTCACAAATAAAGAGTCCGTGATGTAATGTAAAGATCGTCAAATTGTAATATATACATTTCGAGTATGTACGTACATGTATTCGTAAATTTAGATTTTTTTTCTGTACTATATTAAAAACAAAAATTCATTTCTTTGAACGCTTAAAGTAGATTCTTATTGATCTTATATTATTAAAAATGCGTTTATAAATAAAATACAGAACTGGGAATGGTTATTTGTGGTTTAGCCTAGGGACAAGTAAATTCGACTTCAGTTGTTTTTCTTAAGTCGCCTCTCCTGGAACGAATTACCAATGTAAGGTGGTGTATAAGGAAAATTGGTGACCTTAGTCGAGGGTAACCTAAACTCAGTATTTGCCTCTGCCTCCCACCAGACAGGGCTCGACGCAAGGTCAATATCCCGAAGGCCGATTAAAGAGTGGATAAGGGGAGAGGAAGGTCGGGAACGAACCGAGGCTTGAACCCTGCTGGTCTATGTCGACTCACTTAGTGCAATGTGAACCTGATGAGTCAAGCTTTTCAAAAGGAGTCATAATGCAGCTCACCCACCCGGAGGTAGCCCAGTCGAAATTGGGAACCTTACGGCCTCAAGTTTGCCATTGTTCCTTTTCAGAGTCTCGCTCTGAACCAAAGTTCAGCGAGGGCTCCGGAGAGTTAAAACGAACTCTCAAACTCTCCCTTTTCAATAGCTACTACACCGAGGTGTAGCGGAGGGTGCTACTCCATTCCCTGAATTGTTCCACTTTACCCTTGATCTTTAACTTATTGTGCTGAGTGCTAATCAAGACGGCATCAAGTACCATTTTTTAAGTCTTTGGTATCGCTCGACTTGGGATTGAACCCCGGTCACCAAGACTGTTGGTGAACATTACTCATTTGGCCAAAGGCCCAGTAAGGTGACATATACTTGTACATGAAATAATGAATCTGGCGTCAAAATGAAGGAAATTTATCCCTACTTTGACTTTTCAAATGTTTGATAAATAAAGTCTACAATGTACTAAAACAAATTTTAGAGTAAATAGAATAATGAATCTGATATTAAAACGAAACAAATTTATCTTTTTAAAATTACAAATGTTGTTTTATACATAAGGTATACAATTTTATAAAACAGTTTTTGAGTATATAGAATAATGAAACTAGTGGTAAAATCAAGTTTATTTCTCTTGATGGTTTTGAAGTTTGATCGATAAATAATGTCTACAAACCCATAAAAGAAGTTATAGAGGGAATAGAATAATGAATCTGATGTCAAAAGGGTAACAAATTTATTTCTCTTTAAAATTACGAGTATTGATTGATATATAAGGTCTACAATCTAATAAAACAAATTTTAGTGTGGATAGAATCATCATCATCATCATGTCGTGCTATCAGTACGGATATCCCGGACACTCCCTCCCTATCGTCCATTGCTTCCGGTTGGTCTTCTTGGTTTCATCCCGCATCAGCACAGAGCTGCTGTATGTAGGTTCGAGATGGTCGTCCTGCCTTTGCTCGTCCATGTGAAGGGGTCCACAGAAGTACATCACTTATGAATCTGATATCAAAAGTAAATTTATTTCACTTCAAAATTTATATTCAATTATTTTTCAACATAGTCCTTTTTTATTGCAAAATATTTACTTACTTCCAATCTCCATTTTTTATTCCGTTGCCCTAAAAGCGCTTGGGGAATGTTTGATTTAGTTTTTTTTTTTTTTTTTGGTCGGGTGAGTTAAATTGCGTACAGAAACTACAACTTCGGTGTCATATATAAACTGTCGACATTATAAGACTTCTTATAGTTTTTGGAATAAAGAGTCTGGTGGTGCATAATCAGGATAAACAAAATGCGTGCAACAAACGTGAATGTAAAACTACATTGCAAATAACAGATGATGCAGGTAGTGAAAAGCCAGAAAATCACATTTTGATTTAGTACCATCGTTCTATTTTTCTTTGTTTCTTTATATATATATATATATATATATATATATATATATTGTTTTCTTTCTTTCTTGACACCTCTAAGCTATGTTTTAATAGCTTCTTCATGATTTCCTTCTCTCTCTTCCGTTATCATTATAAAACTTTCGTTGTTTTTTTCTTTCTTTCTTTCTTTCTTCTTTCTTTCTTGACACACGTAAGTTTTCATAACGGTTTCTTTCTTTCCTTATATATTACTTCTTTCATCATATTAAATTCTTCTTTTTTTTCTTTCTTTCTTTCTTTACACCTCTTAGCTAAGTTTACATGACTGTTTCTTTCTTTCTATATATACTTCTTCCTTCATTGTATTAAAACCTTTCTTTCTTTCTTTCTTTCTTTCTTGATACCGTTAAGCTTTTATGATGATGATTTCTTTCCATATACTTTTATTCCTTCAATATCCTACAATTCTTTGTCTTTCTTTCTATCTTTCTTTCTTTTTTCTCCATTTTTCTTTCTTTTTCTTCCCTTTTTTACACTCCTGAACTAAATTTTAATAACTATTTCATTATTTCTTTTTCTCTTTTTTCCTTTCTCATTTGAAAACTTTCTTTCTTTCTTTCTTTCTTTCTTTCTTTCTTTCTTCCTCTAATCTAAATTTTCATGACTATTACTTTCTTTCCTTATATCTTTCTTCTTTCATCGTTTTAAAATACTTTTCGTATTTTTTCTTTCTTTTTTTTCTTTCTTTCTTTTTATCTTTTTTTTTCTCACCTAGATTTTATGGATATTTCTTTCTATCTATATATATTTTTTATTCATCTTTCTTTCTTTCTTTGCACCTCTATTCTGTTTCCATGTTTTTATTTTACTTCTCCTTTTCTTCGTTGTTTTAAAGTTTTCTTTCTTTCTTTCTTTCTTTCTTTCTTTCTATTTTGACATTTCTATGCTAAGTTTTGATATATTTTCCCTTATTTCGTTCTTTCTCTTTTTCTTCCTTTGTTGTTTTAAACCTTTCTTTCTTTCACGCTTTCTTTTTTCTTTCTTTTTCCTTTTTTCTTTCTTTTTTCTCTACACCTCTATTTTAATTTTTGATAACACTTTCTTTCCTTCCTTCTCTTTTCTTCTTCCTTCATCATTTCAAAACTTCTTCCTTTCGTTCGTTCTTTCTTTCTACCTCTATTCTAAGTTTTCATAATTTTTCTTTCTTTCTTTCTTTCTTTCTATGTTTCAAAGCTTTTTCATTCTTTCTTTCTTTCTTTTCACCTCTATTCTAAGTTTTCGTATTTCTTTCTTTCTTTCTTTCTTTCTTTCTTTCTTTCTTCGTTTCAAAACTTTTCCTTCTTTCTTTCTTTCTTTCTTTCTTTCTTTCATCGTTTCAAAACTTTTTCTTTCTTTCTTTCTTTCTTTCTCCGTTTCAAAACTTTTTCTTTCTTTCTTTCTTTCTTTCTTTCTTTCTTTCTTCTAACTTTTCCTAACTTTTTCTTTCTTTCCTTCTCTCTGCCCACGAAAAACTTTGGTGATAGCTGCTGTTTGTCAACCCTACAAAATCTCCATGTTCTAATGAGCAACTGTATCTGATTTACCGACGTAGCCCGCAGCCGCATCCTGAATTCGAAATGATGCTGGTAAGTTAGCTAAAAAGTCTAAGAAAATAATATAAGTGCGTAGTGAAGGTAAAATGGTTCTCTTTGAAAGGTAGAGCATTGTTCGTTTTACTGAACAAATATCCGACGCAATTGCAGAGCGCCGATGAAGAGCGGACATTGCCAGAAAAGTTTATTTGCACATATGGCATTTTAAATGTGTTTATTCCTTACCGGTTTTTATCCATCTAAAGAGAACAAAAAGCAACAATGGTGTATAAAAAACTTACATGTGTTCATCTAAGTTTGGTTTTGTAACTTCTAATGTGTTATTAAGTATCAATTCTTCATTGATGCATGTTTTATTTTAGATACCTTGAAAGATTTTTTTTTAAAACCCGATTTAACATTTCTGTGCCATAGGTAAACAGATGATGATCCTCATAAAATGTAGGAAGTGTGCAAGAATTTTCGATTGAGCGATTTTGGCAACTTGTTCAACGATAGGAAGTATACAGGATTATTCTGTTGATATCTATCTATTTGATTCTCTTCGTATATGTCTATCTACCTCATTAAATATATATCTATCTATCTGTCTATCGCATTAAATATCTATCTATCTATCTCATTAAATATCTATCTATCTATCTCATTAAATATCTATCTATCTATCTATCTATCTATCTCATTAACTATCTATCTATCGCATTTAATATCTGTCAATCTATCTTATTCTCATACCAACCTAACTTGGTCATTATATATATATATATATATATATATATATATATACATCCTTTCGTACATATCTATTTTTGTATCACATTCTTGTTAAATTAATCTTTCTATTTATCTAACTGTTTTCAAATAGCCAAAACTATATATCTATTTGCATGTGTGTGTCTGTTAACTCTATTTCGCCGTTCTCAAACACCGGAACTTGTCTTCTTCGATCAATTTCTTTGGGACCAAACGAGATGACTCTTTTCGATAGCTCCAGTCTCCACTGAACACACCCCTTGTTTTCCCACGCAAAGGGCGATACGGTTTGGACATATGGTTTGAGTAAGAGTCACGGTAATCTTTGTTAGCTGTCTTTTTATCGCATCAATAGACGCCATCTTTAACCACGAGTATGATTAATTTCCTGACTAAAGTATTTGACCCTGGCTGTTGACCTGTGAAGTTCTTCCACCTAGCATCTGGTGAGGATCGACGTTGACTCAACTTTGGATTAATCCAGCTTATTTCACATCCACCATGGTGCTTCAAATGGCTTCTAATGATATATGTTTAAAGAACAAACTTTTTTTTAGAATATGTATATATATATCTTCCGAAGAAATAGATCCACGACCTCACAAATATTAACCATCCGTAGAATCCTTGAAGGTGTACGGGCAAAAAACCTACAAGCGACATTAATATTTGTCGACTTTACCAAGGCCTTCGATTCCATTCACAGAGGAAAGATGGAACAAATCCTACTAGCATACGGCATACCTAAAGAAACCGTAGCAGCAATAACGATTCTCTATAGAAACACCAAAGTAAAAGTACGATCACCAGATGGAGACACAGAATACTTCAACATTGTAGCCGGAGTACTACAAGGGGACACGCTAGCCCATACCTCTTTATCATTTGTCTAGACTACGTACTTAGAACATCGATTGATAAAATCACAGAGAACGGCTTCGAGCTGACAAAGAAAAGAAGCAGAAGGTACCCCGCAAAAACAATTACCAACGCCGACTACGCCGATGACATAGCGATACTGGCAAATAC
This sequence comes from Sepioteuthis lessoniana, assembly GCA_963585895.1. NCBI lineage: Eukaryota > Metazoa > Mollusca > Cephalopoda > Myopsida > Loliginidae > Sepioteuthis > Sepioteuthis lessoniana. The sequence continues at coordinate 47,604,113 of OY757929.1, read as the reverse complement.
ACCCAACCAAGCCGAAACACTACTGCATAGTTTGGAACGAGCAGCCGCAAGCATAGGCCTCTATGTCAATCCACACAAAACGGAATATATGTGCTTTAATCAAACGGATGACATCTCCATTCAAGACGGAACCCCTCTTAAACTTACCTAGGAAGCAGCGTCGCATCAACAGAAAAGGACATCGACACGAGGTTAACGAAAGCATGGACAGTTATCAATAGGCTATTGATTATATGGAAATCAGACCTAACCGATAAAATGAAACGCAGCTTCTTCCAGGCAGCGGTCGCATCGATACTGCTATATGGATGCACTACATGGACTCTAACAAAACGGCTGGAGAAGAAGCTAGACGGCAATTACACAAGAATGCTGCGAGCAATCTTGAACAAGTCCTGGCGGCAACACCCCACAAGACACCAACTGTACGGCCTCCTGCCTCCTATCACGAAAACTATTCAAGTTAGACGAACCAGATATGCAGGACACTGCTGGAGAAGCAGGAACGAAATCATAAGTGATGTACTCTTATGGACCCACACACATGGCCGTGCAAAAGCAGGACGACCAGCACGAACATACATTCAGCAACTATGTGAGGATACGGGATGTTGTCCAGAAGACCTGCCTGAGGCGATGCACGATAGGGAAAAGTGGTGAGAGAGGGTCAGGGATATCCGTGCTACCAGCACGATATGATGATGATGATATATATATATATATGTGTGTGTGTGTGTGTGTGTGTGTGCGTGCGTGTTTTCCCTTATTTGTAAATATATACAAGATTTATCTATACATAAATGTCTACTCATTCTTCCTTTCAACTGCTAAATCTAAAAATAGTCAAATAAAAAAATTAAATTTGCCAGTGTACATATACACTTTTCATATACACACAAACACAAACACACAGCACAAAGAGAGAGGCAGACAGAGTGAGAGAGAACCACTCACACATATGCTGATTGCTAAATAGATAGATAGATATGAACAAAGGTGAATTCCCGTTGTGTAGTTGCTAACGTGTTGGACTGTGACATCGTAGTAAGCGAGTTCGAACTTCAGTCACGCTGTTAGGGGAGGACGCTACACCTTTCCCTGGATTGTTCCTCTTGATCCGTACCTTATAATCCTGAGTGTTAATCAAGGAGGCATCTAGTACCATTTTTGGGTCTTTGGTATGACTCGACCTGAGATTGAACCCATGTCTCCCGAGTTATTGGCGAACACTCTAAGCATCATGCCAATATCCGGTGGTAAAATAATGCTTCTACTTTTCTTCAACGAGAATAAATTTGGCATTAAATTACCCACAAAGACTGATATGCCGCTAAAAAAAAGCAAAGGTAAAGAAAGTAATTCTCTCTTTTTTTTTTCTATATCGCTCGGAAAATTCCTTTTTTCTTTTTTTCTCTCTCTTGATTTGTTTTGTTTTATTTTGTTTTGTTTTGTTTTTCATGTTTATTTTTTTTTTTTTTGTACGTCATAGCTTCGAAGATTTCTCACTTTCTTTTGACTTTGCTTTTTGACTTTCCCTTTCTCAATAATAACAAGTCCTCTCGACCTGGTTGCTAAGACAATTTCTTGAAATCAATTTTAATACCATTCTGTGTCTGCTAGAAAGTTGCTTGTGGCCCTTTGTACGAAGCCATAACTCACTTTAATGCATTTCATGCTCTATTCTTGTGTTCAATAGTTTACAATGATTCATGTATTCTCGGAAAGAAGAAAAAACAACAACAACGTGTAACAAAAATATCAATATGACACTCAATGTCTAATATGGCCTGTAAAAAATGAAAACCATTTCTAACGTTACTCTGTTGTGGAAAACAAAATTTACATCAAGTAGTTAAAGGGAATCCAAATAAAGGATAAAAAAAATCCTTTCTAAAGTAAACGCAGCCAGATTTTGGTGTTCAATAAACATAATCTTCATTGGTCGGCTAAGCTAAACTTTGAATTTAAAAGTAATAAAAAAATTCACTTGCCTTCAAACTGAAAAAAATTACATATTTCCTATTGTTGTTGCAAGAGATTGGAGTTCGATCTCATATAAAATTAGGAGTAGGAAATGCTCATTTTAAAGGCAAAATAGCCTTTCCAATAAGACAATAGATACAATACTCTTTTAAATATCTACTTTGATTAACTGTACTGTAATTGAAACACTAATAGATAGATAGATAGATAGATAGATAGATAGATAGATCTATTATTAATATATATATATATATATATATATATATATATATATATATATATATATATATGATTATAAATCATTAATATCAATACATATACATACGCATAGATAGATAGATAGATAGATAGATAGATCTAAGTTAGGGTAGCGAATACATAGAGTCAGCAGGGCTTGGTAAATCGTTTTTTTTTTAATTTTTGCCTTACTTAAATATTATTGTTCTATCAAATGTATTGCATACTGAACTTATATATATATATATATATATATATATATATATATATATATATATATATATATATATATATAAGTGTGTGTGTGCGTTTTTTAAAGCTTAAGTTTGGGAACCTTAGTGATAAGAGATGAAGATTCAAACCTAATCAAAAATTATTTTTATTTATTTCAAATTCCAGTAATCTAATTTGAGTACCGAAAAACGTATTGATTTGATTGGTTTAATAGAAAAGTTCATTGAAGTAAAAAAATACGTTATACATATGTGTGTATGTGTGTGTGTATAATGTGCATATATATATATATATGTGTGTGTGTGTGTGTGTGTGTGTGTGTGTGTGTGTGCATTATATAAATTTGCTATATACTCTGCATATGCAACAAGACGGCGTTCTTCGCTCAAAGATAAAATTCAAAAGAGAAACAATTGCAATATGAATTGTGGGGGAAAATATTGGTAATTCTATTTACATTCATTTGCAATACAAGTATCGTAAACTGGTGTACAATATTTTTCTATCGTAAAAAAAATGATTTCAATGTATTTCTAGAATATAAACATTGATTTTCCGTATCGTTCTACTGTAAACAATTAGCTATGCATTTACATTCTAACATAATAGCCTCAACTTTAACAATCCATTTCATCCGAATTTTCAACGTATTTCTTATTGCTATTTTAAAATCATTATCAATACAAATACCTGTTCAGCTCATGTCAATACAACTGCCTTCACCTAAAGCTGTGTGAGCGAACAGATTTACGTGAAAAAATAAGATCAATACAAATTATAATGCTCACACACATTCACAGACACAATTATATATATATATATATACCCCTCCATACAAGTAGAATGCAATAAGGTCAATTTTAAGCGGATTTTACGTGTTTGAATTTAGAGTTTTCCTTCTACTAAACCGGTTGCCATACCCTGGTTAAGGAGCCCAGTCTGCCTAACCATTTACAACGGCAACCATTACTCCACGATTGATAAAGATGTGATATAATGGCCGAGGGATTTCGTTTTATATATCTTGCCCTTGGATTTAGTTAGGCTGAGATCCTTTCGGCTCAGCACATGGGTTAGTTAGGTGCAAACTTGAACACAGGTGTTGACGCGCGTGCGGGGAGGATGTATCGTTCACAGATGTCAAAATAAAAATCCCTTGGGGATGTGAATAACGTCATGCACCGGAAGAACACGCAGAAGATTTTGGGAGATTTGATAAAGTCAGTTAGTTGAGAACTAGACTCCGAACGGGAAGGGTCGACTTTCGGGGCTCGCTGAGGCCAGACGAATTTGTGCGCAACGGGCGTCACATTTTTTGGGTGGGGGGAGATGGAAAAGTCATCATAGAAAGATTGTGAATCTCTCTTCCTTATGTCGAAACCTTTAACTCAAAGGTAATAAAAGGTTTCGTACCTGAATTAAGAAGTCGTAAGAGTTTTTCGTGTTTCGGGATTCCTATGTTCTATGTATATATGTTATGAACATTCTATGTACGTTTCCCATATCCTTATCTGGCTATGGTACAAAGACAGAGAGCGACAGAGAGACAGAGAGAGAAAGAGAGAGATAGAGAGAGAGAGAGAGAGAGAGAGAGAGAGAGAGAGAAGAATATGGTAGTTCAAATGAATGATTCAGAAGTATGGAATACCAGTTTACATGAGGATAGTAATAGCGAAACTAATAATTGTGAGTTTAAATTACATTTCGTCGAAGTTCATAGTTTTATTTGAAAAGGTCGAAGATCTTCGCAACGATGGTTTAAATTACATTATTTAGCTTCAGATCAATTTTTTAAGGCTCAATCCCCGCAAGAAGGAAACATTCTACAGTGACATGAGTCATATCGAAGAAAAACAATACTTACCCATCATGCAATGCGTAAGCAAACTATTGGAAGTATGGCTACTGTTTAAACTAAGTGGAACTTTTACAACATTTAAGAGAAAATAACTATTCCTTCAGTCATAAAAAAAGAAGAAAAGGACTGTGTGTCATGTGGTAAAAGAAATCCTGTTTTATTTCTTTGTACAGCGTGCACGACGCCATTGCTTTTTGGTTTTATTTCATTTTATTTTGTATTTTAGGCGTTCTGGTGCGAGAACGTGAAATTGAAGGATTTGAAGTCAAACGGTAAGCAGTATGTTGTTAATTACCGAAAGCTTCAAAGATTTCAAGAATGAACAGCAATAAAATTTTGATTATCACGTTAACTTGTATTAGGTATGGACAAAAGTTAACAACTTCCTTTTTCTTGGAAAAAAATCCTGATATGAGGGGGGTG
>OY757929.1:47503426-47599178 GCA_963585895.1 Sepioteuthis lessoniana | reverse complement strand
GCCAGACTTTGTTGGTTTTCCGTCACATTGTGGGCACGTTAGATCAAGTTGTGGCCTCCGTGTGTCGTATTTTGCTATATTCACAAGTTCCCAGTAACAAAGAATTAATTCAGTGATGTAAGATTAGAATTGATTTACAAGATAATACGTCATTTTACTGAAGTAGCATGAAGATATATTTTCCATGAAATCCCCGTGCGATGTCAATGCACACGATGTCAAAAAGGAATTGTTAACTCGATTATGTATATTTGAATATCATGATGAGATTATAAAATGATTGGAAAGTAATATTTTCTTATCATTTAAATATCTTCGACTTGAACACCAGACGCTGCGATTAAAAATTTCAACAATTTACAATATCAAATGTTTGAAATACCAGAGATATTATCTATTTGTGATAACCTTACAAAAATAATCATATTGAATCATATTGAAATAGGAAAACATTTGTTTTTCCTTAAGGAACAAAAGACCAACTTTTTAAACAATTTACTCGTTTGTTTGTTTTTTCTTTATTTGTATGTTTGTTTGGGATTTTTTATCCAACTTGTCTACTGTTATGTTACCTTTTAACCCGATAATATTTTGAGATTGACCGATTCAATATTTTTGTCGGTAAATGTGATGATAACAGCAAAAAAATATATTTGCACCGACATTTGGTCTGCATAAAATGCTTATATATGGGTACAGTTGTGTCCCCTGCGTGTGTTTATGTCTATATGGAAGCCATATTTCAACAACAGGCTTTCTCTTAAAGGTGTTTCGTTTAAAGAAAACAACGAACAAGGTATTTCTGACAATATAATTCATTTTTTTCTCTAAGTCGCTTTAAAGTATTTCGTAATTTTTTAACATCGGAAATTTTCTTCCCAAGATCTTTCCAACGTCATTAGATATTATCAAAATATTTTGGGGGGCGTCCTCGTGGCGTAATGGTTAAAGTGATGGACTGCAGAATCGTAGTAAGCTAATTTAGTTTAGTATGAGAACAGATTTTGTTTACACACAGTTAAATGTCAAACTCATAAGAGATGTACTCTTATGGATCCCCACACATGGCCGCGCAAAAGCAGGACGACCAGCTCGAACGTACATTCAGCAGCTATGTGAGGATACAGGCTGTTGTCCTGAAGACCTACCTAGGGCGATGAACGATAGGGAGGAGTGGCGAGAGAGGGTCAGGGATATCCGTGCTACCAGCGCGATATGATGATGATGATGATGATTTCAAATAATTCACTTCTGCATAAGCAGGCAGTTTAAATGTAAGAACGGTTAAATTGTCAAAAACATTTCTATTTTAAGCTATTCACTTTTGTTAAACAATTCAGTTTAGCATGAGTATACCGTTAGTTCTATTTAACCCATAGATAGGACCCTTATCAGGTGCTACCACTCCGGGCCAGAGTGGACCTGGGAGCGATGGCAATAAAGGGATACTCCGCATTCCCGAAAGCTCCAGCATTACTGGAACCTCACCATCAGATTGTTTAGTATCATATCAAGGACACTCCTTGGGTGGCGGGGCTAAACCCTCTGAAGAGAAGCAGTCGGTGTATTCTACAGCCCCAGCCGACTGGGCAAAGGAGCGATAGAGAATAGGGATGGATGGTGAGAGAGAGAGTCGAGGAACTCTGTGATATCGGCCCGGCATGATGATAATGGATGTATATACATACGTAGACTTATTAAAGATGTCCTCAAAAACAACTTTAGGGATCTCTGTGTTGACATTAGAGGTAGGGAACAGATGACTGTAAATCGATCAATTTGGAAGAAATTGAACTACGAAAACTTTCACATGCGTGAAGCACTATTGATAGAACACCCTCGTGTGAAACAAGCACTTCGGAAGCAGGATTTGACCTCGATCCCTGACACTTTATAGCCTAAACGTGTAGTAGGATCTGTTTGTCGAAAACCGGATTTACTTGTGGTATGAGATTCAATGACAGCAAACATTCGAAGACTCGCTTTACGAAAAACTCATTCCAATTCTATAAGAAAGTATGTGAGTCTGCATCTAGCTTAACAAATTATATAATGGTAAAGGGAGTCATATCAATGGAAAAAAACAACTAAGTCGTTTGTCAGATTTGTAATAGAGCTTGCAACGATGTACTCGGCTCGAGGAATCATACGCGTTCCCAAGGGTAATCTTATTGAATCTAGAATATGGCTTTCTTCTGTAAAATATTGGCAATCGCTATATATATATATATATATATATGCAAATTTTATTAAACATAATAGACATTTTATGTCTACATATTTTCTTCTGGATCCGTTCGAATTCCCGTATCACTTTTATCGTATTCGGGGGGGAAATTGATGTATGTATTGTCCGTAGTTGTATGTATCCCTAGTACCTTCTGCCAGACTTTGGGCCATCATCACGGGAGGATCTATTACAAAAGTGATGTAACTTTTGTTTTAGCATATTACTACTGTGTAAGGGCGTCTTTGCCGTTAAAGTTTATGGCGTTTGCTTTTAAATGTAATTCTGTAATTAGTGCCAGTAGCTAAAGACATTTAAGTACATTAGCACTGGTTCGAAAATTAATTCTATTGAGTGTTGGTTGCAGGTTTCTAATATGTAATGCTTCGAGAATCTGAAGTTTTTGTTTATTATTTTGATGTTCTAATATTGTTGTGTTGTCGGTGAGAATTTTCCGTAGTTGTGTTGTTGGGCATGAATGTTTTTTTAAATGCTAATAAAAGTAATACGGGAATTCGAACGGATCCAGAAGAAAATATGTAGGCATAAAATGTCTATTATGTTTAATAAAATTTGCATTAACAAAGAAATGCTGCCTTGGCCCAACGGTTAGAGTGTTCGCCAATGGCCCGGGAGACCTGGGTTCAATCCCAGGTCGAGTCATACCAAAGACTTTAAAATGGAACTTGATACCACCTTGCTTAACACTCAGCATTATAAGGTACGGTTCAAGGGTAAAGTGGAGCAATCCAGGGAATGGAGTAGCGCCCTCCCCTACACCTTGGTGTAGTAGCTATCGAAAAGGGAGCCTTCGGGTCACCCTCGACTATGGTCGCTAACTTTACTTTACTTATATATATATATATATGTTTATATCTAGATTTAGATTTAGATCTATATGAATATTTCTTTGGTGTTTGAAAATGGCTTCAAGAAGAGCCACGGCGATATTCCATTTTATCTTCGGCTCACTTGCTCCGTTCAAATTCACAAAACTTTTGGTTAGAATATATATATTCCTGGCGGCAACACCCCACAAGACACCAACTGTACGGCCACCTGCCCCCTATCACGAAAACTATTCAAGTTAGACGAGCCAGACATGCAGGACACTGCTGGAGAAGCAGGGACGAACTCATAAGAGATGTACTCTTATGGACCCCTACACATGGCCGTGCAAAAGCAGGACGACCAGCACGGACATACATTCAGCAGCTATGTGAGGATACGGGATGTTGTCCTGAAAACCTACCTAGGGCGATGAACGATAAGGAGGAGTGGCGAGAGAGGGTCAGGGATATCCGTGCTACCAGCGCGCGATGATGATGATGATGATATATATATATATATATATAGTCCAAAAATTTTAATTATACATACATATATATATGTGTGCGTGTGTGTGTGTGCATGTGGGTGGGTGGGTGACTGGATGTGTGTATGCGTGTGCGTGCAGGTATTCGTGTGTATGTTTGCACTTCTTTTTTTAGCAAATATACGACGGCTAGTTTCTAGGTAGCGAGAAACATTCAGAATGTATATACCCTAAAATTATATATATATATATATATATATATATATATATATATATATACATATATATGAAAGTAAATATGGATAAAATCCGACAGTATGAAGGTTGCAGGAAAAAATATAATCCAAATAGGTGAATATATCATGATGTAAAGTCGATGATGGTTACTGAAACCGAAACGTTAACGTCGACTTTAAATCATGATATATTCACCTATTTGGATTATATTTTTTCCTGCAACCTTCATATATATATATATATATATATATATATATATATATATATATATATATATATCATAACATTTAAGTCTGTGAATAATCCAAATAGAGTGCTCAATGCAGGTCTTATTATTATAAAACTTGTAAAGAGCAAAACATATCGTTAAAATCAACAAAATTAATTAATATACTCTATCTTAAATTTATTTGGAGTACAATTAATTTTCATGTTTTTAACGATATATATATATATATATATATATATATATATATATATATATATATATATATATATGATACTTTTTAGGTTGCGAGAAGCATTCAAAATGGATATAATCTAGAATTGTCATTATATATATATATGTATATATAATGATAGTTCTAAGATTATCAACATAGATAGATAGATAGATTGTTAATTTTATTATTATATACATTCTAAATGTTTCTCGATACCTAGAAAGTATTCGTCTTATATTTGCCGAAAAAAGAAATGCGCATATTTTAAGAGAAACTTTCTCGACTAAGCCCTGATCCTCGCCTAATCGAAGTAGGTCAGTCAGTGAAAGTACAAACGTGGGATAGAACTCAAAAGATTGAAAAGTGTGGGCTCCGGTTTGGACTGACTTACAAGAGTAGTTTCCTTGGAATTATTCCAGGTTATCTCCCTTTGGTTTCTTCAATGGTCAGCTCTGACAGGTCACGTTTTGTTTATTCATGTTGTTTGTGTTTTGGCAACAGTCTCATGAAAGCTTGTTTCAATGTGATTGGGCACGTACCAGGAGAGAGAAAAAGAATATGACGTCTGCGAAGAATGGATGTCAGCTTAAGTGCGCATAAGTTTATAAATGATTTTTCCAACTGAGTGAGGATTTATTACAACCAATGAAAGAGAATAACAGTAATAAAGATAGGTTATAAAATCTGAGAATTTGGTGCATTACCATGTGCATAAGGATGTGACTATACTGCCATATATACATCTTTAAGTACGAGTATATATATATATATATATATATATATATATGTGTGTGTATTATATATATACATATATACATTTCACAAATGAAACCTTGGTAGACTCGATTTTGTCTATGTAGGAATTATTTTCATTATATATATATATATATATATATATATATATATATATATATATATATATGTATTGTAACAGTGTTGGTTGTCACTAATTCACTTTGTGTGTTTGTGATGAACCAAGAGCAATACAATTTGGATAGTGCTCAATATCTGTGATAGAGCTATTACATATATCATATATGTATATATATATATATATATATATTATATATATACATATATATGTGTGTGTGTGTGTATTTTATATGTATATATATTTCACGCATGAAACCTAGGTAGACGTGTAGGAATTATTTTCATAATATTAGCTCAATCTCACGTATTGAGCAATTTATTCCGTTTTAGCTTTGGTAATTCTGTCGGCGTTTTTTTTTTCTTTTGACTTGATATACGTGCTACTTAATTATTTTCAAGTAGCACGTGTGTTTTTTTTACTTTTCTTTTTTTACTGAATTTTTTTCCCCAGATATAAGTTTGTAGGATTTGCAATTGTATAATCTGTTTTTGCTTTTTCTCACACCAACAGAATTATAGATTAGATATAAAGATTAATATATATATATATATATATATATATATAATTGAAGGATTTTGATCCGGTGGTTGACCATTGTAGGGAAGAGATTTGCATTTTAGCCTTACTATATATGTCGACCGATTTTTTGTAAATATTTTTTTATGCTTCAAAGTTCGATTGACACGCCGCAATTTTCGGTAACCTTAAAATTATACGCTTTTAACCAGCTCATTTCTAAAATTTTGCTCACCATTTTTTAACTCGCTTTATGAAGACAATTTGTATGCATATATAGGTTGTTATATTTGTTATATACAATATATGTATATATAGGTTTGAAGAAATACCGTGTGTAATACAAAATTTAGTGGGGTATTTATTTATCTAACATAACGTTTCTCTCATTCACGAGTTTTATCAGATAATAATTTGAGGAAAAAAAAGGTACTCCACCTGGTAGGCGTTACGTATCACAATGATCATCAGACAGAAAAATCTGATGTGAAATACAGAGTTACGGGAGAAATAGCATGGGTTGTAATTTTAAAATTTGATATTTTAAATCATCCCCACTCTAAAAGCATTGATAAGGTATTTTTCAATGTTTCTGTGCTGGTAAGACTTTCACCATTATCGCACTTCAGATATTTGAACTTATTCGAAATTGATTAATTCTGAGGGCCACTCCACGTTTATGCGTATCAACTTATAAAGTTTCTTCTTCGTCAAATGGCTTATCAACCTTCGTGGGTTATTTAATGCCAACCTTGCAGAATAACACTCGAGGAACTGGTAGTTCATATATTTCCCAAGGGTATTAGTGAAAAAGTAAACGTTTTGGCGCGACTTAAATTCGAACTTACTTACTACTATGTCGCAGTTCAGCCCTTTAGCCACTACGCCTCGAGAACCCCTCCCTATAAAGTTTTTTTTTGCTTTTCCGTGGTAATTGCTTATCTTTTAAATTTTGATAAAACTAATGTTTAGTTTGATATAATAAATTGTATTTAACTTCTATCTTTCAGATTCAGTTCAAGGATAAGTGGAGCAATCCAGGGTAAGGAGTAGGGCCCTCCCGTACTCCTCAGTGTAGTAGCTATTGAAAAGAGAGCCTTTGAGTCGTCCTCGACAACACTCGTTAACTTTACTTATATATATATATATATATAGAGAGAGAGAGACTTTTGTCAGATATATATACATACACAGACCTATATATATATATATATAAGTTTATCATATAAGCATGTTTTATTGAATAATAAAACTAAATTGTTTCTGTATAATTTATTTAAGATCCTTTCAAGTTTTCTGATAAGTGTCTTAGTTTCAAGTTGGAATTGGTAGATAAATTTCCCAAGTTTAACATATATATAACCCCCATTATATATATATATATATATATAGACAGACCGTTATCGTATATACATATAGATCTTTATCATATATATATACATATATATATATGCAGGCTTTCATTATATATATATATATATATATATATATATATATATATATATATATATAAGGTATTATTTATTACCAAAACTCAATAGTATAGAAACCCTGTCAACTAAATAAAATTGAATACATATATCCATAATGTATTTAGTTTGGGATTGTTAGATATTCATATTTTCAATTACTGAATTTCAATGCAGTAAAATTTTGTTAAATAATAATCGTTTTGGATTTATAAACTTTGTTTATAAAATTGTTTTGGATTTATAAACTTTGTTTATAAAATTGTTTATAATATGATCCAGTCGGCTTGGGCTGCAGAATACACCGACTGCATCTCTACAGAGGAGTAATACTCCCCCAACGAGTGTCCTAGATATGATACCAATCAATCTGATGTTGAGACTTTAGTAATGCTGGAGCTTTGGGGAATGCGGAGTACCCCTTTATTGCCATTGCTACCAGGTCCACTCTGGCTTGGAGTGGTAGCACCTGATAAGGTCCTATCTATGAGTAAAATACAGCTCAACTGAATTGTTTAGAATAGAACTGTTTTTACATTTAAACTGCGTACCTATGCTAAACTGAATTATTTGATATAGAACTGTTTTTACATTTAACTGTGTGTAAAAAACTGTTCTTATACAAAACAGAATTGTTAGAAATAGGACTGTTTATATGTATAAAGATGAATTTGGTATTGAATAACTTACAATGGTTGATATTCCATAAACCAAACCATCATCATCATCATCATCATCATGTCGTGCTGGTAGCACGGATGTCCCTGACCCTTTCTCGCCACTTCTCCCTATTGTTCATCGCCCTAGGCAGGTCCTCGGGACAACATCCCGTATCCTCACATAGTTGCTGAATGTATGTTCGTGCTGGTCGTCCTGCTTTTGCACGGCCATGTGTGGGGGTCCATAAGAGTACATCACTTATGAGTTCGTCCCTGCTTCTCCAGCAGTGTCCTGCATGTCTGATTCGTCTAAGTTGAATAGTTTTCGTGATAGGTGGCAAACGCCCATAATTCGTGAGATAGTTCATGGTGAAAAACTTAGTAGCGTCATTTAGCCCCTAGATGGCGGTATTAGGCCGAAAGTGGATGTAATTGCACGACTGAAGTTCGAACTCGCTTACTACGAAGTCGCAGTCAAGAACATTAACCACTTCGCCTCGAAAACTTCTCCCAGTAAAGTTCCATTTTGTTTTTCCATGGTTAATACTTATTTTTTTAATTTTTAATAAAACTAATATCTAGTCTAATATCATAAATTGCATTTGACTTTTAGATAAACGAGTCTGGCATTAATTTTCAGTCTTGAAAATTATCTTCTTGCATATTTTAAAATGCATTTGTTTAGATGTCTATATTTAGATATCAGTTCTCGTCTTTTGTTAAGATATTTTCTTTCATTGTTTTTGATAAATGATTATAGAATTTTATTCTAAGTACATCGTATGTTTGTAGATACCACGCGGACCATTTTGGTGTAATGGGTTGTACAATTATTCGTATGTATCGCTCTTTATGGGCATTTTCAAATAATAGGAAAATTATTGGGGATCGTTTAATCTATTTGAGCAGTTGTCATGGCATTGTAACTGGGAACGCGAATCGTTATGAAACATTAAATAGGGTGAACGTAAAAACATAAGAATTTGTGCCCATGAGCGTTATATAAGCTATGATTTAAAGGATTTGTAAATATTACTGAAGTAAAATAGTGCTTATTTATTGTTTGTAATAAATTATAATTAACTATTTCCTGATTATAATCTGATGAAACCAATACATGGTGGAATGTTATAATAAATATATTAATAATCCATCAAATTTGTTTTTATGTTTTATTCAGTTTCGACATTTTATCTGTATATATATATTAAGAATATTGTTCGGGTGTACCTATTTATGATCGATTCTATACGTGAAATATGACCTAGTCGGCTGGGGCTGTAGAATACACCGACTGCATCTCTGCTCAGGGGTAAGACTCTTCCAACGAGTGTCCTGGTTATGACACTAAACAATATGATGGTGAGACTTTAGTAATGCTTGATTACTAGGGAACGCAGAGTACCCTTTTATTGCCATCGCTCCCCGGTCCACTCTGTCCAGGAGTTGTAGCACCTAATAAGGTCCTATCTACGGGTTAAATAGAACTAAACAGGGTACTTATGCTAAACTGAATTATTTGAAATCGGACTGTTTTCACATTTGAATTGCGTACTTATGCTAAACTGAATTGCTTGAAATAGAACAGTGTATATGTATAAAAATGGATTTGGCATTAAATAACCTTCAAGGGTTGATATGTCATAAAACCAAACCAAACCATATACGTGAAATAAATGTTTATTTTACCTGATGTTTCGAGGGAATTTTTATTTTCTCTCTTCATATGAATATATTTACTTCGTTCTGATACTAGACAAGTTTTGGAATGAAGCCAACCAATGACAGATTACATTTCATGTCGACTTATCAATACCAGTTTGTTGCCTTGTCTCTCGAATAATGTTGACGACTAGTTGGATGTGCGGATTCTCATGACCGACATTAATTGGATCACGTGTTCATTAGATCAGGATCGGCGTTTCAGACTTCTATTTGTTTGTTTAATATCTGATTATTTATCATTTCTTTGTTTCGGTCCATTCATGTATTGTATTTCTTTTATAACCCCAAATTGTCATAAAAGAGAGAAAACAAGTCCAGTCGGCTGGAGCGGTAGAATACTCTGACTGCATCTCTACAGAAAGGTAAGACTCCCCCAACGAGTTTCCTGATATATGACACTAAACATTCTGAACGGGAGGCTCAAGTGATGCTGGAGCTTTCGGGAATGCGGAGTATTCCTTTATTCCCATCGCTCTCAGGTTCACTCTGGCTCGGAGTGGTAGCACTTGATAGGATCCTATCTATAGGTCAATTAGAATTAAACTGCGAATTTATGCTAAAAGGAATTGCTTGAAATAGAACTGTTTTTATGTATATAAATGGATTTTGCATTAAATAACCTAAAATATTTGATATGCCATAAAACCAAGCAAAAATAAATCCAAGAGAAAAAACGATTGGTTTGGTTTATTCATAAAAACGTGAAAAGCGAACAGACAGATGATTTCAACATTTTTATATATAGAATTGTTTTTCTTTGCTATATGAAACAAAAATCTAAACAGATTATGCTATGAAAAATAGTTTTTATAAAGTTAATGTTTCCAGTGTGCAAAGGAAAAGAATTTTCTTTCCATTTGAAGGAACGTGTTATTTTTCCTAACAAAACAACGGCTACAAAATATAGCTACAAGATAGAAAAGTTATTTTAAAAAATGTGGCAAAAACTGAGAGAAAAGTGAAAATTTTGGAGGTTTATAAATGCGACCAGGTCGAGCATGCAAGTTCACACCAACGTGTACACGTTTTATCAAAAGATTGATTGATGGAAACCTGGGGAAAATGTGCGGAAAATCCAGATAACAAAGTGAAATAAGTGTATTTCTAAAATGAAACATACAGAATATGCTAAAAAAATGTCGAGTCTTAAACTATATTTACCAAGAAAGAAACAATAAACGAAACGTTAATTTTGTACAAAATTGTCCCATTGGCTATTTTGCTCAAAATAAACCACGTAATCCGGAGACTTTTTCACTGATCGAAGCACCCCTGAAACGCCTCTTTTAATATAGTGAGAAGTTGCCCCGTCAGGTTTTTTTAGTGCCCTGACTGTCCTCAAATATCACATTGTGATGAGCTTTCAAATCGGGAAAGAAAAAGTTTCGAGTAACTATGTCACATTAATATAAAACTAAATGTTGCACTTGCGAATGCCGGAGTTGCACACAAAAAAAACCCTGCTTATCAGAAAACATCGAAACTGCTGATCGAAAAGTACCGAGAATTATCAATGAATATTACGTCTAGACATCAACATATCATCTCTTTATAGTACGTAAAAGTTGTTCAGTTGCACACAGGACTTCATATGAATTGTAAATGTTAAGATAAAAAAAAACGACTTAGATAGAAACCTAATGTTGGTATATCGACATATATACGAGGGGCAGCTGAAAAATTTGTGTATGTCCAAAGAAGGCTTAAGAAAACACACACACACACATATATATATATATATGTGTGTGTGTGTGTGTGTGTATATATATATATATATATATAAGCAAAGTTGGCGACCGGAGTCGAGGGCGACCAAAGGCTCTCTTTTCAATAGCTACACAGATGTGTAGTGGGTGGGGGCTCTACTCCTTTCATTGGATTGCTCCACTTTACCCTTGATACGTACTTTATAATACTGAGTGTTAAGCTTGGAGGTATCAAGTACCATTTTTGAGACTCGACCGAAGATTGGACCCCGGTCTCCCGGCCCATTGGCGAACGCGCTACCCACGAGACAAATGAGCCGGTACAAGTAAAAGATATAGGTACTCTGGGCAGAAGTACTTAAGTTGAAATGTAATAAAATATATTGAATTTAAAAGACTCATAAAACTAAATAAAAATAAATATAAGAAGATCAATCTTATTTTTATTTATCTTAATTGATTCCTATATAAAATTATGCTTGAGAATAAAATGTTAATATTAAAAATCAATAACACCAAGGAATCATTCATTAAACCCGATTTCGTTAAAACTACTAGGGAAATTATTCACTCCATATACTAATCCTTAATGATATATAATGCACATTAGAGAATTTTAAACGCACAAATAACATGGGCTTGCCAGGCTTTCACGCCAGCTGATTGTTATTAATTTGAATTGCCTAATCCCTGGGGCCTATCTTCCAAATCAATACGTGCTTTGCTAGGGCTGAGTTTATGGCTTAGAGCCGGAGGCATCCCAACGTGGGGAGAGCAGAAGGAACCAAGACCTTTTTTTGAAATAGTCATGCATGAGTCTCGATTTGTGCATGGCTCTCCACGATATAACGATCTTGTGACAAATATCGGCTTGGTGGAAAATCAATTAAATCCCATTAATAACAGTGGCCTGCAAGGCATTCGCGTCGTGTGGGTGTTATTAAGCTGAATCATCTGGTCCCTGAGGCCCGTCTTCCTGGGCAACACCTGCTTTGCTAAGGTCTAATTCATGGCTTGGCGCCTGAGGCGTTCCAATATGGGGAATGGTGAATGGACAAAGTATTTTTGTGACAACTGCGCATGAGTTTCGATTTGTGCGAGGCCACCCTCAATAAAATGACCTTTTTAGCGAGAGATATTATTAGGTTATGTTGGTGTTACGTTAGTTCTCGCTCACCTGGCGACTTGCACGGAATGCATTACACTTCTCGGCTTAAACTACAAAGCGGGCCTGGCAGACATGCCTGACTGTCCTCGCTGCGGCAATGGATTGGAAGAAACGGCTGAGCACGCCTTCTACTATTGCGAGCGAGTTCTCCCGTTTTGGGATCACGTCAGGGAGTGGACGGCTCGCATCGAACCCAAGCAGCTCGTGCTGCTCGACGTTGGTTACGTCGTAGACAACGTTCTTCCTCCGTTTCAAGGTGAGAAGCGTGTGGTATTTCACGCGATCCTAGCTGTAGCTCGAATGGTGATTTGGACTACGCGAAACAAGGGATTGTATGACGATGCAAACTTTTTTCATCGAGATCTGGTTTTGTATTTTAGGCATCTACTTAGGGTCAAAATCAGATGCGATAGAAAACGCTTGGATCGCATAACATTCAGCAGAAGGTGGGTGAATGCAGCGAGCCTGGTCGTAAGAAAGGGGGCAATGTTGGAGTCATCCTTCCCTCCTCTGCTGGCCCATAGCGTATACGGTACGGGTCCTTCGAGACTCCATCCCCGGTAAGTAGGCATTGTTTTTTCTCCTTGAAGCCTAGTTAGCAGCATGTTGTCAGTCATCGTCCCCGTCATCTAGTCGTTAGCTCTCAAGATCTTCCCCATTATTTTTGTACCTCTACCTATACTCCAGCCCGCTTTTATTGAAGATCTTGAAAATTCACATGTATATAAAAAATCATATTACCTGCCTTTTCTTATTGTCCCATTCCGCGCCAAACCCTGTATTTCTTTGTCCCACTAGACTAGGACCCGAGTCCCACCTAGGGTAGGTCCGGCTTTTTTTTTTCGGTTTTTTCTCACACCGGCCTCCACTTTTCGTAGACGGGGGGAGGGGAGGGCAACCAAACGGGGAACTTTTTCCTTGATTTCGTTATTTTGTTTTTCGGGGTTTTTTCTCCCATCCCCATCATACATTTTTCCATTGTAAATAAACCATAAAATTGTTAATCGTACATCGCACTCGGGGTTTTAAGTAGGTGTTTTTTCATAGAGCAGATGTGGTATTTTGGTGGTTGATGCGCGCATGGCGATGAATGAATTGTTATATATTGTACTGATGAATGAGTCGGTGAATGTGGCTAGCTAGGTCCTCTTAGAAAATATAGTTTAATGCAAGACCGCACCCTTCCCCTTCCCCACAAAAACTTAAGGCCTTGTGCCTTCTTGTAAATCTTTACAAGAAATAAAGCGTTTTTATATCACAAACTGCACTAAAAGAAAGATGAACTAACGTCCAATGTAATGTCTGCTTTTAGTTAATCTGGTGTATATATAGATATATATTTCTTTTAAATACCCTGTCCGGTGGCAAAAGCTACTTAGTAGCGCCAGGAGTGGCAGTACCGCCTTGAACTACCGAAACTGTGTTATCACCATGGTTGGCGGCTGATGAGGACAGAGTATCGCACGTGCTTTCACACGTTGTATGATGAAAAAAAATATATATGTGTGTGTGTGTGTGTGTGTGTGTATATATATATATGTATTGGTTGGAGGTAGTGATAGTTTAGAAGCTTACAATAGATTTGGTTGCTGGTTGGTTGTTCTGTTTTACGGAGTACCAACCCTTTTCGGGTCATTTAGCGCCGAATTAAGTCATTTTCATAAAAGTTTAAAACATTTCAGCTCAGGATTGAGTTTTTTCGTTTATACAGTTTAAATTCAAAACCGTTCTACTTCAAACAATTCAGTTTAACTTATATACACACTTTAAATGTCAAAAACAGTTAATTTCAAACAATTCAGTTTAGCGTAATTACACAGTTAAGTTCCATTTGTCCAATAGATAGGACCCTATCAGGTGCTACCACTCCGGGCCAGAGTGGAACTTGGAACAATGGCAATAAAGGGGTGCTCTGCATTCAGCAAAGCTACAGAATTACTGGAGCCTCACTTATCAGATTGTTTAGTGTCATATCCAGGACACTCGTTGGGAAGTTTTACTCCTCTGCAGAGATGCAGTCGATATATTCTGCAGCCCCAACCGACTAGGTCATTTAAAATATATATAAGCAAAAAGAGAAAACATGGTTGAGCTCTCGGATCATTGTAATTATTGCATAAAAATAAAAGAAATTTGTTCTTTTTTTAATTAAATGTTTTTGATTCGTTAACAACATATATATATATATATATATATATATATATATATATATATATAATAATAATAATAATCTTTACATCCAATCTATAAATCTGTTGGTGTGAAAAAATAAACAGACTGTACAATTTGCAAATTCTACTAATTGATATCTGGGAAAAAAATTCAGTAAAAAAAAAAAACGCACGTGCTACTTGAAAATAATCAAGTAACCCGTATGTCTAGTCAAAAGAAAAAACACCAAGAGAATTACCTAAGCTAAAACCTAATAAAATGCTTAATACATGAGATAGAGCTAATATTATGAAAATAATTCCAACATGGTCAGTGTGATCCTTAAGTGCCGTTTGGTGAAACCTACGTACACACGCTCTTGGCCATTTAGGAATTATTTTCATTATATATATATATATATATATATATATATATATATATATATATATATATATATATATTTACAAACATATACGTACACACAAACAACTCTTATTATATCTATTTATGCGTGTAAATAGATATAATAAGAGTTGTTTGTGTGTACGTATACGTTTGAAAATATATATATATATATATATATATGAATATCACGAATGCGTGTATATATATATATATATATATATATATATATATATATATATATATATATATATATATATCAACGTAATTAGACAATACAATCAAAATTTATCCCTAAAGCCGTTTTAAATCAGTAAAATAGAGTGATTTATGAGCAAAAATGTAAAACAATTTCAATAATAAAATGAAAATACGAACTTCAAACGATCACCAGAAAATCGGCCACGTGAAACTCAGAATCGTGAGTTTTTACCAGTTTTATATATTCTACACTTGAAGTATACATATATATATATATATATATATACATATATATATATATATATATATATATATATATATATATATATATTAATGGGGGGGGTACTAAGTTTACTAATACATATTACAGATTCATATGTATGAATAGATTTAAACAAATACATATATTGCGTACTTGCATATATACAAATCTCGAATATATATATATATATATATATATATATATATATATATATATATATATATATATGTCTCTGTATGTGTGTGTGCGTGCAGGCGTGTGTGTGTATGTGTTTGTACATTTTGAATATGAGAGCATAAGTCCACAGACATAATCTATATTAACATTTATATACACAAAAGATTTCAGGATATTAGAAGTTTTTAACTGGTGGATGTTTAGTGAGTGAGTAGTATGAGATAGATAGATAGATAGAGAGAGAGAGAGAGAGAGATTGAGAGAGAGAGAAAGAGAGACATATGAGTAATCTTCCGTGTGAATATGTCATGTCTTTCTGCTTTATTCACAGTTGCGTCCTGTCAAATTTATCCCGAAAAAATATCTAATTGGAGATCGATAAGCCAGCATAATAAAACTTTTTTTTTTCCTTTTTGTAGTTTTATTTTTCTCTGCAGAAGAAATGTCGAAAATATTACTTCTAACTTCTTGTCTGATTTAAATTTGAAATACACAAGTCTCCTTGAAATCTTAAAATCACAGAGTACCTTCGTTTCCAATAAAATGATTCTTGCCACCCAGATGACTAAAAGTTTATTACAATTAATTGAGCATCACCTATACACAAGTAGACACTTGATATTTTTTTAAAAATTTATAAACGAACTATATAAGATATTCATTATTTCTGTTGGAGCATAGTACAATAAAAACGGATATCATACCTACATTCCATCAACGCTTTTGGCAAAACAGTTTTCGTCTTCGAAAATGGACCCAAGAAGTCGCGTTCAAATCCTGTACAGGGCTGACTGCGTTTTATTTCGCTCTAATGCCTCTGGAAAACATATGAATCCATCTCTTCTCGCGCCTAAATATGAGTAAATAGTAGGATAGACTGTACTATTCAGTCTTGGCAAAGGAACTGATCAAAGAGAAAGAAAACTCGGAATACAAACCAGCTTTACTCAGCTTTAAAATTTAGAATCTGTCATAAAAGATTTGAATATATCATCATCATCATTATCAGGTTGTGTCGATAGCCCAGATTCTCTCGACTGTCTCTCTTCATCCTTCCATATCAGTTATCTGCACAGGGCTTGTGGATGTAAGTTTTTGCTGGCCAGTTAACACTGGTATGTCCATATGTAGGAGTCCATTGGAGAACATCGCTTATGATTTTGTTCTTACTTTTCCAATTGTACCCGGCATTTCTTACTTAGATTGTCTGTGAGATAGGAGGTAAGTGGGTTGGTTGATTTCTTTGTTTAATGGCATATAAACCTTTGTAGGCTATTTAATGCCAAAGCCAATCGTTTTAGAAGAACAGTAGTGGAATTATTTAACCCATAGCTGGGAAGATAAAGGGCTTCATACCTTTCCCAAGGGTATTTGTCCGAAAGTGAACGTAATAACGCGACTGGAGTTCGAACTCGCTTACTACGATTCCGCCGTCCTGTGCTTTAATCATTACACCACGAGGACACCCCATAGGAGGTAAGTGGATGTATAACTACTGTCTTGTAGGTTGCTGCTTCCAGGATTTCTTCAAAACAGTATGCAGCATCCATCCCCCTCGTTCTTCAAGCATCTTCTTGGAGTCTTCCTGGTGCAACCATACAGTAGTACTTACATTTCTACAGCTTGTGAAAGCATTTGTTTATCATTTTTCTTTGAGCATTATGCAATCAAACGGATATAATTCCGTATTCTTATGAACTACTATTGACTGTTTATTAACCATATAGAAATCTGATTTCTCTGATAAAATAAAATGGGGATTCTTCCCTGTAAAATCCTGCAGAGGGGTTGGGTAAATGCATATATGGACCTACTCATGTCTATGTTTGACCATTCCTATCTATCTAACCAACCTGTCGTGATGTTCATATCTATCTCGGGTCGTTCATATCTTATAGAAAAGTCGCGTATGGCTGAACATATATGGAAAAAAAAGGAAACCATCTACCCTTGCGGGATAAAGTTAAAATAATCGTTAGGGAAGAACATTAGAAAAGAAGACGTTCAAAAAAACAGCACATATGTTGAACTATATTGACCTCTTGAGTAGACTAACTATAGAAATGAACACAATATAGGAACCAATAATTGAAAAGGGCCAAATCAAATTGTTTTTAAAGTAAATTACTTTAGAAATAAAAAAAGACATTAAGAATAACTGATGTCATTGAATTTTGCGTTTCAATTTCATCTCGTGAAACTTCTCGTAATTCTTCTCGGATTGATAGGCGTGAAAAACAATGAATAATATGAATAAGATCTTCATCGTTGTTGAACATCTTGTTTGATCAACTGTCAAACTCTTTAAATGATATCCCTGGCTGAATAATTTCTATTCTCAGATAAACAAGGGACACCTAAGGAAGGCCGCAGTATACAGCGGCCGAAGCTTTGTGTTATAAATTATCAAGATAAAGATGAGGACAACAGTCTGAAAAATCACAACCAAAATAATACATAGCAACCCTCATCTAAAAAATTCAGACAGATTATTCAAAATCATTTAAAAGCTTATCTCTAATATCTATTTGACCTTTAAAAGGTCATTAAAAGATTCTACCACATCAGATCAGTGTAGATCTTGGAGTTAAAATAATCGACAGGGAAGAACACAGGAAAAGACTACGTCTCAAAGAGGCTGCACATATGTTGGGCAGTGTTGATCTCTGGAGTAGACCAACTATAGAAATGAATACAATATAGGAACCAATAACTGAAAAAGGCAAAATCAAATTGTTTTTAAAGTAAATTACTTTAGAAATCAAAAATATTAAAAATAACTGATGCCTTTAGATTTTACGTTCCGAATTCTTTTCATAATGCGTCTACTGAAACTTACCATGATGCTTCTCAGATTGATTGGCATGAAAAACAATGACAGTAGATTTTTTCTTCTTGGTTACATTATATTTTTTATATTTTTTCATTTTCTTTTTAGGTTTTTATCTACCTTCCCTATCCCTCTTTTCATGTGCTTTCATGTTTCATACTTGCATTGTATATATCGTTGTTGGCGACCGTAGTCGAGGATGACCCGAAGGCTCCCTTTTCGATAGCTACTACACCAAGGTGTAGGAGAGGGAGCTAATTGTGCATATTGTTACTATGAGGATCTTAAGTAAACTTTAATAGAGAAAATGTGGTATTTTGGTGACTCTAGCGCGCCTGGCGAGTATGGACGACTTCATTATTGTATTGTATGTATGGGTCGGTGATTGTGGCAAGCTAGGGTTCCTTAGAACAGCTTGACCACACCTTCTCTCTCTCTCTCTCTCTCTCTCTCTCTCTCTCTCTCTCTCTCTCTCTACCCCAAACTTTTATCGAGGCTTCATGCCTCAAAACAACTGTTGTACAGTAGTTTTAAATAAAAATTCTTGAACACCTAGTTCGATCAACAAACTTTAAAAACGATTTCCAAGGTTGAATCATTTCTATACTCAGATAAACAAGGGACACCTGAGGACGGCCGGGTGATGCAGCGGCCGAAATGCTGTGTTTTAACTCATCACGGTAAAGATGAGGACAACGATCCGAAAAATTACAATCAAAATGATATTGTCCAATCGGTAAGAGCTGTAGAATACACCGACCACCGACTGCTTCTCTGCAAAGGGGTAAGAAAAACCATCAAGTGCCATGGATATGACACTAAACAATCTGACGATGCGGTCCCAGTAATGCTGGAGCTTTTTGGAATACAAGAGTCCCCCTTCATTGCCATTGATCCCTTGTCTACACTGGTTCGGAGTGGTAGCATCTGAAAGGGTCCTATGTATGGGACAAATAGAACTAAACTGTGAATTTTTGCTGAACTGAATAACTTGGGATAAGACTATTTCTACATTTAAACAGCATACTTATGCTAAACTGAACTGTTTGAAATAGAACTATTTTGATATTTAAATGCTTGTAAACGAAAAACTATACTGAATTGTTTGAAATTTAATTCGACCTTAAATAACCCGAAAAGTTTTGATACATCGTAAAACTAAAGAAACCAACCAACCAAAATAATATATATCAAGCCTCATCTCAAAAATTCAGACAGATTATTTCATTCTGTTTGCTTCCATCTTCGTTGGTTCATAGCTTACGTGGCATATTCATTATCTCATTCTGATGTCTTTCCAGTATTCATATATTCCTCGTATAGACTCCATGCTGTTTTCTGCAAATGTAAAAAAAAAAAAAAAATCAAGAGTTCTTGTCATCTTCGTGACTAATATCTATTCCATAGCTGACTTCATTATACGACGAGCCTCTGTCATTGGGGGAGTCTTCGTTGCCTCATGTTTAAACTGCGGTACTGCGGCCTCGAATTAAGTGAGTTCGAATTCTAGTCTCACTATAACGTTAACTTTTGGACTAATACCCTTCGTAGATGTATGAAACCTCTTATCTTTGAGAATTAATTTTTATTTATTGCGGACTTTTTGTCCTCATCTTGGTAGGTTTTTTTTTTGTGTTGTTTCTTCTTTCCCTACGTTTCGGCCAAATTTCACCTCTGGCCTTCTTCAGGTGATTTACCGCGACCTCGGATAGGAATGATGAGTCTTGTAACCGTATCCCCAGTAATTACTGCCTTCCATAGTTGTTGTCTATCGCACCACGTTTTTTGACCAAGTAAAACTCTGGCCGGCTTGGGTAGGATTTGAAACCGCTATCTTCTGACAATGCTCACTTGGAACCGTAGTAAATCACCTGCAGAAGGCCAGAGGTGAACTTTGGCCGAAACGTAGTGAAAGAAGAAACAACACAAAAAAACCTACCAAGATGAGGACAAAAGTCCGCAATAAATAAAAATTAATTCTCAGATTAAGAAGCCTCATCTCAAAATGATTCCAATTAAAGACAATTACCTCTTATCTTGCCAGCAATGGGTTTGATAGTATCCCTGCTGTTCATCAAACGAGATTAGCTTTGTTATTAAATAACTCACGAAAGTTGATATGCCATTAAACAAAGAAAACAAATCAAACGTTGAGAAAGGCATTAACTCTCTTAACAATTTTGCTGAGGGTTAAATACAACCAGAACTGTTCTTCTACAAGGTTGGCTTTGACATTAAATAACCCATGAAGTTTGCTATGCCATTAAATAAAGAAACCAAACCAAATCTTGGGAAAGGTATGAATTCTCTTTATCTTCCCGCAATGGATTAAATAGTAACCACTTCTGTCTTCTATGATTGCTTTGGTATGGGTTGCGTTTGGTTTGATTTTATGGCATATCAACCATTGTTGATTATTTAATGTCAACTCCAGTTTTTACATATATGTTAAATATATGATTTGTAAACACATTTTGTAGATACACACAGTCAACAAAGTTAAATGGTTTCGAGTATTGTTATGTATCGCTAACAATTCGATTAAACATCAGTCTTTTGTTTACACAGTTTAATGATCAAACAGTTCTAGTTTTAACAATTCAATTTAGCATAAGACAACAAATTTAAATGGTTCAAAGAATAGCTATGTATCGAAAACAATTCAATTAAAAATCAGTTATTTATTTACACACAGTTTAAATGCCAAACAGCTTTATTTCACTAATAGATAGGACCCTGTCAGGTGCTACCACTCCAGGCCTGTGTACACCAGGGAACGATGGCAATGAAGGGGTACTCTACATTCCACAAAGTCCAGCAATAATGGAGCCTCACGACCGGATTGTTTAGTGTCATATCCAGGATACTCGTTGGGGGAATCTTACTTCACTGCATTCTGTGTATTCTACAGCTCCAACCGAATGGACTCTTTGGCATTGAATAACCCCCGAATATTTATAATTCATTAAACAAAGAAACCCAACCCTCAACCTCTCATGAATGAGAAAAAGAAGAGATTGAGTTAGATGAATATTACCAAAGATGAACATGAACCAAAGACAAAAGATATATATACATTAGTTACGATTTCACGTTCAAATCCTGGACGAGACTGATTGCATTTCACATAGCACTAATACCCTTGGGAAAGGTATGAATCCAATTATTCTCCCTCTAGCTATGGGTAAATAGTAAGACAGACTGGGTTCTTCAGCCTTGGTGAGGCAGCTAGTCTAGGAAAAGGAAAACTCTGAATTCAAACCTGCTATACTCCGCTTAAAAATTGATCTTGTGTCATATCCTGTCCGAGCGGAGGGGTTGGTAAATATGGTTATGTTTTCACGTAACTAAGGGTATCTGTTCATTGATAATGAATTCCTTAATTAGCGAATTCATGTTTCAGTTTGATGAGGACCCTAGTCCTAGTAGATTAGAGTACAAGAAAGGACTGTGTTTTCGTAGGGTGGGGTTACGTGTATTTTCGAGTGTGTATGTGTGTGCGTGTGTGCGTGCGTGTGTGTGTTTATGTCAATTTGTGTACAATAAGAGAAATTAACTTTTGAATTCATTTGTAAAAAATGAAATTTCTTAAATATGTTTTTTTAATCCAATTTATTCGAGAAATCATTTGATCTTATTTTTCAAATCGATTCTGTCTTTAGAGTGCCAAATACAAAGTCAAGGAGTAAAAATAACTGTCTCGTATTTCATGTGTCGGTGCCTATGTGTGTATCAATGTGGGATTTATTATGTGTGTTGGTTAGGAATATTTTGCTTATTACGAACTTTTCGACTCGGCAAAAACAAACTTAAAAATGAGATAGATAGATAGATATGAAAAGATTGAAATATATAGATCTATTGATATAGAGATATATTAATTACGATCTACAAACCTATATACAGATTTTACTCAATCAATAGCCGTTTATATATATATATATATATATATAATCTCATTTGCTGTTTACTGGTAGTTTTATGAAACCGGCACAAATTCAGTAGACAAATTTTCGTTAATTAGTTTTTATTTTTCTCCTATCAAAAGTAGGCTAAATCTTTTAAATTATTTCCTGCAATTAGATAAATATAATCAACTTCGATATATATTTAATTAGTGGGGGAAGATTGTGCAGCAACAGTCTTTTTCTTATTGACAGAATCAGAATTCTGGATTCGAACATTGATTGATCATGATGGCGACATATGCTCGAATATTTTACCCTCTGAAAATGTTTTCAACAAAGCCTATTCTGTTTTAAGTAGTTGTAAAAGACTTTTCATCAGCTCCAAATATTAATTAAAGAAAAAAGTGAATATTTTTATCCCACCAAGCAAGCACATACTTTTGTATTGCTCAAATGTGCATAAAAGAAATAATTGACATACCACTTAACAAAAGTATTTCATTCAACCGAAGTAACAAATTAACCGAACAGGACACAAATATAAGATTGTTAAAATCCGTAACATTTCCGGCCAAGCTATTGCTGAAAGTCTTTCTCTCGCTGAAATCTGTCAGACTGATTCGACTAATGTTCACCCTAACTGCATAGTAGCTCTATTTATGTTATCTGGAGGCGCGCCACTTCGGCCTACTCAATGTGGAGTTTCTAATACCGATGTCTCACTTTATTCCAAAATGGCACACACACACAAACACACACGTATATATATATATATATATATATATATATATATATATTATTTTTATATGTTTATATGTGTGTCTTTATACCTGTGTAAGAAACAGTAACCTAGCAAAAACGGTACTTCATTACACGATTACTTCATTACACGATTTTTATTAGAGCAATACACTTGATATCCTCTTAGAGAATGAAGCAATTCCCCGTCAAATTTACAATTTGAGTTTGGAAGTCTCGATTGGTTGTTTGATTGATTGATTGATTGATTTTAACTTAAAATCGATATATATGTGGTTATTTTATACCTAGACATTTGTGATCTGCATTAATTGTGCATTTATATTGACATTTTTTTCTGTTTTTATGAAGAGGTTGTTTTTTTTTGCTCACAATTATATGATTACGAATTTGGTTTGGTATTGTTTTATAGTGGCTCGTATCACGTGACTTCCGGTATCGCCGATGTATAAAAGACATTGTGTTTCTTAAAGCAGGGACTTTTGCAAGATCTCGGTCACTAGTAAGACCAACTTCGGACGTAACACCCACAGCACGAGGCTTATAATATTTGTTAGACTGTATCACTTCAGTTAATAAATAATTAACTCTTTATTTCCTTTTGTATCTCTTCCTTACCACGACACTGCAGTTGGCGACGAAGGATTCAAAGATTTCGCACTCACGACAAAAAAAACAACAGTTGCCGACGAAGGGTTCGAAGATTTCGTACGCACAACAAAAAAAAAACAACAACAGTTGGCGACGAAGGATTCGAAGATTTCGCATTCACTACAAAAAAAAAAATCAGCAACAGTTTTCTATGACGGATTCGAAGATTCGAA
The DNA here is from genome assembly GCA_963585895.1 of Sepioteuthis lessoniana. NCBI lineage: Eukaryota > Metazoa > Mollusca > Cephalopoda > Myopsida > Loliginidae > Sepioteuthis > Sepioteuthis lessoniana. Next base: position 47,575,325 of record OY757929.1, on the reverse strand, counting down.
TTTACAGCGAACTACAAACAAAGTGACGTTCAAGGATATACAATGGAGGAATTTTTAAATTGTATGCTGGAATTCGAAAACAACAGGAAAATTCACAAGAGGATTTTAAAAGACTCCATGAGAGCATTGAACGACAAGAAGAAAGATTTGGGAAACTACTCGAATGTCTTATAAAACAAAACGACCCGGGAAATTTAAATATATTCTCGCAAGAGTCGGTAATAAATTCAGTTGGCGAATTTATTTACAAACCAGAAAAAGAAGTAACAATCGAGGCATCTTTCAAAATGTACGAATCAATTTTTGAAAAAGATTGTGAAAAATGGCCGGACGAGAAAAAAGTAAGACTTTTACAAGGCAAATTCAGAGCGACAGAACATGAAAAATACGTAAATTTTATTCTGCTGATTCAGTCTGGTGAAGTGACGTTCTTGGAAACAAACAGATACTAACGAAAATATTTGGGGAACAAAGTTCACAGTTTAATACTCGTTGGCAATGTCTCAACCTTACGAAAAAGGATTGTGAAGACAACTCAACTTACGCCAGTACAGTTAACAGATACTGTGAAAGATTCCCGCCGAATGAAATTACAAGAGACAAGTTTGATTTTCATACAGGGATTAACCTCTCCGTCTGAAAAAGAAGTTCGTACAAGGCTATTGACCAAATTGGGATAAGACCAAAAAAATAAATTTACAAATCCTTGCAGAAGAATGCCAGCGTATTTCAAATTTGAGAGCTGGCACAGCAAAATTCAAGAATGGGATATGTCAAATATTCATACAATAAAGAACAAACCACAAGGTTAGAAAAATAAACCGTTTTTCAAAATTAATCCGTGTTACGGGTGTGGAGAATTGCATTTATTCAAAGACTGTTCATTTAAACACAAAAAATGCCATACTTGCGGGTGCAAAGGACACAAATTCTCATACTGCAGACTTAGAGGGGGAAATTTTTCAAAAAATTTTAAAAATGGGTACAGCTCACTACTGAACAAGCAACAACTGAAAAAGTATAAAGAAAATATATAAACATTTATCTCAACAATAAAAAAAAAATAAAATTTCAGATAGACAATGGGTCTGATTTAACTATAATTAATGCTGAAACTTGGAAAAAAATAAAATGTCCAACCCTAAGTAATTCGAAAAAAATAGCAAAAGGTGTTACCGGAGAAAAATTTAAATTTATAGGAGAAACCTTCATAAATGTTTTCTTTAATGGAAAAGAAAGAAAATTAAAAGCATTTGTCTTGCAAAATGCCCAAAATCTATTTGGAACGGATTGGATGGAAGAATTCTATCTATTTAACGTCCCAATAAATACTTTCTACAATAAAATAGATGGTACTACACGTTCAGATAAACTGAAAAAAAGAAGTAAAAATAAAATTTTCGGATATATTTTCAGAGGGAATTGAATTTTTTCTAAAGTCAAGGCAAAATTCGAAGTAAAAGAAAATGTAATGCCAGTTTTTCGATAGAAAATACCAGTACCCTATGCGTTGGTTGAAATTAATAAATAATTAGGAAGACTAGAAAAACTGGGAGTAACAAAAAAAACTGAATACAGCCCATGGGCAGCTCCAACTATATATGTAAAGAAAAAGTTATAAAATTAGAATCTGCGCAGATTATTCAACCGGACTTCATGACTGTCTAAAAGAAATAAATTATCCTCTCCCAACAGCGGAGGAAATTTTTGCAAATTTAAATAGCGGACACATACTTTCTCCGTTAGATTTGTCAGAAACTTATTTACAAATACCAGTGGAAGAAAAATGTGCAGAATTATCAACTATTAACTCACATAGAGGTCTTTACAAAATTTATAGACTTCAATATGGAATAAAGGTAGCTCCAACTATTTTTTAAAGAATAGTGGATACAATGTTAGCAGATCAGGACTTTGCAACAGCTTATTTAGATGATATTCTAATAAAAAGCAAAAATTGAGAAGATCGTGCGAAACATGTAATTGAAGAGTTTATATAAAATAAGAGAATTTGGTTTTAAATTTAGTATGGAAAAATGTAATTTTTTTTCTATCAAAAATCAAATATCTGGGACAATTAATCGACGAGAAAAGCAGAACTCCTGATCCTATCCGAGTGGACGCGATAAAATACATGCCTGCACAGACTAATTTCGCAGCATCACAATTATTTTAGGGGTAGGCTAACTAGTACAATAGCTATATACCAAATATGCACATACTAAGAGCTCCGTTGAACTATTTACCCAAAAAGATGTAAAATGTAATTTAAAGGACTAATGTAAAAAAGCGTTCGAGAAATTAAAAACTGCGCTAACTTCAAACTTAGCTTTGATACATTACAGCCCTAATAAGTAGATATATGTTGCCAGCGACGCAAGCAATTCTGGCTTAGGGACATTTATACTTCACAAGGAACATGGTAAACTAAAACCGATTCAACATGTATCAAGGACGCTACTCCCAGCAGAAATGAACTATTCGCAGATAGAAAAGGAAGGTTTAGCTATCATATTTGCGATCAAGAAATTTCATACATACGTACACGGTAGAGAATTTATATTACAAACAGATCATCGTCCATTGTTAGCAATATTTGGTTCTAAAAAGGGAATACCTACACATTCGGCAAGGAGGTGCCCGTGGTGTAGTCGTTATCGTCGTAGGGAATGGACACGGCGACACGAGTTCAAATCCTGGACGTGACTGATTGCATTTCATATAGCACTAATACCCTTGGGGAAGGTATGAATCCAATTATTCTCCCTCCAGCTATGGGTAAATAGTAGGACAGACTAGGTTCTTCAGCCTTGGTTAGGCAACTAGTCTAGGAGAAGGAAAACTCTGAATTCAAGCCTGTTAAACTCCGCTTAAAAATTGACCTTCTGTCATATCCTGCCCGAGCGGAGGGGTTGGTAAATATTACCTACACATTCGGCAAACCGCTTACAAAGATGGGCTACGATGTTGTTAAATTATTCATTTAAAATGGAATTCTTATCGTTAAAAGAGATCGCACATGCAGATGGATTATCCAGATTGATACTAAAAAATACAGAACCGCTAGAGGAGACCGTCATTGCTTCATTAAAATCCGACATGGACGTAAAATATGTTTTATTCAATACAGTTCAAGAACTATCAGTTACGCTAGGGGAGATGAAATTTAAGACAAAATTTGATAAGTTCATTAATCAAACCAAAAAAGAATTAATGAACCAGAAAGTTAAAACAAATAGTATATTTTCGACGTGCAACGGCATATTGATGTATGGAGAACGGGTGGTCATACCTGCAGTTTTAACAAAGAAAATTTTGAAAGATTTCCATACTGTGCACCCGGGAATGAGTAGAATAAAGGCTCTCATGCGGAGTTACGTACACTGGCTGGGTATGGATAAAGACATAGAAAACATGGTGATATCGTGCAAAAGCTGCGCATCGGTAGTAAAAGCACCTCCCATAAAATTCAATCAATGGCCGAAGACAGACAAGCCATGGTCTCGTCTACATATTGACAACACCGGTCCGATAAGAGGAACTTACTTTTTTGTCATAGTAGACAGCTTTAGAAAATGGCCAGAAGTTTACAAATGCAAAACGCTCACGACAAAAACCACAATAAAGGTGTTAGTGGAACTGTTTGCAAGATTCGGATTGCCAGAAACCATTGTATCTGACAATGGCACATCATTTACATCAAAAGAAGTTGAAAATTTCTGTAAATTGCTCTCGATAAATCACCTAAAATCAGCACCTTATCATCCAAGATTAAATGGACTGGTGGAAAGATTTCTCGATGTATCTAAAAGAGCAATTAAAAAGGCAAATGGGATCGAAGCAGAAAATGAGGAACTACAAGAATTCCTATCCATTTATCGAATAACACCTTATCCAAATGCTAACGCAAACATGTCCCCAGCTGAACTGATGTTTGCAGGGAAAATTCGATCAATATTCGATAAATTGATTTCGTCAAAAAAAGGAAATAAGAAAAAAATTAATACCTCTAATTGTCCAGAGGAAAATAAGAAAAAAATACCTTGAATTGTCCAGAAAAAATAAGAAAAAATTAATACCTCTTATTGTCCAGAAGAAAAAATTTATTTCCTGAATTATCATTTAGGTATAGCACCCTGGTTAGTGGGCATTATTCAAAAAAAGAATTGGTAATATGATGTACATAATAAAACATCCAAGATGGAAGGTTCGCAGACATATCAACCTAATAAAAAAAAGATATGCCCCAAACATAAAGAAACGAGTTGAAGAACCCATGTCCATCATTTACGACATGTTTCAGGTACCTAAGCCCTCACCAATACAGCAATATCGTACGAGCAAACAAAAAGGTACCCCAACGGGAACTATGAAAATAAATCCCAAAAGACAAAAATATGATGTTCTACAGACATATTAAAAATTGGGCGAGGAGATGTCGTTTAGTGGCTCGTACCACATGACTTACGATATCACAGAAGTATAAGAGACGTTGTGTTTCTTAAGCACGGACTTCTGCAAGATCTCGGTCACTAGTAAGACCAACTTCGGACGTAACACCCACAGCACGAGGCTTATAATATTTGTTGGACTGTACCACTTCAGTTAATAAATAAACTCTTTATTTCACTGTGTGTCTCTTCCTTACCACGATACAACAGGTTTTATGGCATATCAACCATTGAAGTTTATTTAATTTATTTAAAGTAGTAGAGAGTACAGTTTCTTGGGGATAGTCATTCATAATCAACTTAATTCTCGATATCCAAAATAGAATCTTGCAATTCTCCTAAATGGAGGCAGCAGTACCATTGTAGAACAGCTGTTAAAACTGTAACCCATCGGCTTTATAGTTCGCCAAGTGCATACATACATATATATAATGTGATACCAGTCATAGTTGGAGTTCTCGGAATAACCTCAAAGAACTCGACAAAAAGACTGGAAATCCGCAGAACTGAGACCATCTAGATCGCAGCACTGCTGATATCAGAATTCTGAAAAGAGTCTTCGAGAGATGCAGAGATTTGCAGGAACTCGGACTTTTATGAAAACCACCAGGTTTTACCTTTCGATATGACGTCATCTTCCTAATTATTACAACATACGATCCAAACTTGCATTTCTTACCCAGATGACTAACACTTGATTTGTTTATGTTCGATATCCTGTCTAGAACTATTTTGACATGGCTCATCCCACACACGTGCAAGCCTATGACCTTTTGCAACTAAGTACACTTACACTCAAAGATTTTAACTAACTTGCAATTTTACACAACAAAACAATTCTAACCAAATCTTAAGACGGTTGTTCCTAAAGTAATACCTTCTATCACATTGTGTTGTGACCAAGCGTCTAAGTCAAATGCTGATGATATGGCACCATAGATTGAATCTGTGTAAACCTAATAGCCAACCTGAAAAATAAAGAATGCTGCAATCAGTACATTAGTACGAATCAAGCCGATGAAAGACGGACTACGCTAGTAATGTTTTCCTGATAGAAACGACATCATCATTACAGCGAAAAAGAGACTCGCCTACGCAAGGCCAGATTTTGACGGGCGCGGTACGCAGACTTTCGTTCATCACCGAAGGAATAAATAAATAAAAAATTGAATAATAGACCAGCAATAGATTTAAAACGACTGTCCCATAAGTGTCAACCATTGATGTCAAATAGCTGTGATTGACGATTCAAAACCAGTTCAAAGCTTGGCTTTCATTGGACGATTAAATTTAAGTGATTCAAATTAAAGAAGTTTGGAGTCAGATCGTAATATTGAATAAGTTGGCCGGGTGACCCTATAGTTTGCACCGTCTGGGCCCTTATCTTGGGCACGGTATCAAATGTAGTAATATGGTTTAACCCGGCACTAATTGGGATGTCTTCGTGGTGTAATGGTTAAAGCGATGGACTGCGAAATTGTAGCAAGCGAGTTCGTACTCCAGTCGCGCTATTACGTTCACTTTCGGACAAATACCCTTGGGAGGTACCCGTGGTGTTGTCGTTATCGTCGTAGGAAATGAACACGGCGACACGAGTTCAAATCCTCGACGAGACTGATTGCATTTCACATAGCACTAAAACCCTTGGAAAAGGTATGAATCCAATTATTCTCCCTCCAGCTATGGGTAAATAGTGGGACAGACTAGGTTCTTCAGCCTTGGTTAGGCAACTAGTCTAGGAGAAGGAAAACTCTGAATTCAAACCTGTTAAACTCCGCTTAAAAATTGACCTTGTGTCATATTCTACCCGAGCGGAGGGGTTGGTAAATAGTACCCTTGGGAAAGGTATGAAGCCCCTTATCCTCCCAGCTATGGGTTAAATAGTACCATTACTGTTCTCGGAGAATAGTTTTGGCATCAAATAACGTACAAAGGTTGATATGCCATTAAACAAAGAAACCAAACCAAACCAAACCAAACCAATTATAACACTATCACTTGGTCCTGACCCAAATATGTTTCCAGATGGTTTATTTATCAATCTTCTCTGTACACACGCTGTGTTTGAAAGATCTGCATATAGGGAATGACACAATCCATCCGGAACTTCTAACAGTCGAGGTGATTCGTTGGAATAAAGTTGCCTTGTTGGCAACTCAGAAATAAGAAGAACCCTCCGTCAATAATTAACAATTATTTATTGTTCAATGTACAGTAGCAAGAGAGAGAGAGAGAGAGAGAGAGAGAGAGAGAGAGATAGAAAATCTGTAAGGGTCTATGAACAGATACAAAGAGGCATCCTCCACCCAACTGAACTCTCTAATCGCCAACGAATGTCCTGGTTATGATACAAAGCAATGTTGTTCAGGCTTCAGTGATGGAACTTTGGGGAATGTGGAGTGCCTTTTATTACTCTTGCTCCCGGGTCCACACTGACCCGGTTTGGTAGCCCTTGATAGGATCCTACCAATGTTTCAAATAAATCTGTTTGAGATTTAAACTGTGAGCAGACAAAAATTTATATTAAATTGAACTGTTAGAAATAGAACTGCTTGATCATTTAACTCTCTCTCTCTCTCTCCCACTCACTCTCTCTCTCTCTCTTTTCTCTCTCTCTATTCTCTGTGCCTCACACACACACTCACTTACTTTCTTTCATTCAATGTAGACTTCCTTTCTTTATCCTTCTCTTCAATTTGTTTTCTCCTTTCTACTTATTCTCTTGTTTACTCTTTGAAACGATGAATTTCCAGGCTGGTGTATATATATATATATATATGTGTGTGTGTGTGTGTGTGTGTGTGTGTGTGTGTGGACAAATGGAAGATTTTGGTAAATCTGACAAGATGATAAACTTCTAATTGTTTTTTTTGTTTTGTTTTTTTGGTTGGTTTTATGGCATATCAATCTTTGTAGGTTATTTAACACCAAATCCATTTTTATGTAAATAATCTGTTCTATTGAAAACAGTTCAGTTTAGCACAAGTACACAGTTTAATTGTCAAAAACATTTCCATTTCAAACTATTCAAGCAGTTATATGTAATAATTCAGTTAAGTGTAAATACAGTTTTAATGTCGAAAAACAGTTAAGCATCAGCAGGCAGTTTAAGTGTAAGTACGGTTTAATTGTCAAAAACGTTTCTATTTCAAGCTATTCAGTTTACTCAATTCATTTTAGCATAAGTATGCTGTTAGTTCTATTTAACCCATAGATAGGACCCTATCAGGTGCTACCACTTCGGGCCAGAGTGGACCTGGGAGCGATGGCAATGAAGGGGTACTCTGCATTCCCCAAAGCTCCAGCATTGCTGGAACCTCACCATCAGATTGTTTAGTGTCATATCCAGGACACTCGTTAGGGGGTGTCTTACCCTTCTGCAGAGGTGCAGTCAGTGTATTCTACAGCCCCAGCTGACTGGGCAAAAACTTCTAATTGACCAACAGACAACTTTTTCAAAATTCGCTAATTTTTATAAATCTAAATTCAGGATATCTGTAGGGTAATATCGTCTTGCAAGTCATTGCGTCACTCACACGTGTCCCAAATTCACTGTTTCCATCCCCCCAATCAAAACTGTGACCAGACAAAATCTATTTTGTTTATATTTGGGTCTTCCTATGTTGGTCGTTGGCATACTCGCTTAAACTTTCCAATTTGACTCACATTTCCGCTCAAAGATTTCAGCTTATTTAACAGTTGAACAACTCGCGGCTCAACCAAACCAGATAATAAAATAATTAACCATCACGACAACTGGATTATACGAGAAACTGCAAAGAGTGCGGATCAAAATTTCACTCCTGGTTCAATGGCTGACTCTCCGGATTCGAAGCAAAATGTATTTGAAGAAAAGTCATCAATGATAATGTGTGAACTTGAAAAATGTCTTTGTTATTCATTCTACAGTGTGGGGTCACGAAAAAGACACTGTATGCTATGAAGCAAGGACCAGCTGAGAAGAGCATTGAATGAAAGGAGAAGATGCTATATAACAGAAAGATGAAGCGCTGAATGAAATGAAGTGAAAAGAAAGAAAGAAAGAAAGCAAGAAAGAAAGAAGGAAAGGTATACACAAAAGAAATAAAAAAGAAAAACAAAATATTCATTAAAGAAAGAAAGAAAAAAAAGGAGAACAAAATATACAAAGAAAGAAAGAAAGAAAGAAAGAAAGAAAGAAAGAAAGTGTATGAGTAGAATGGAAAGAAAGAAAGAAAGAAAGAAAGAAACGAAACGAAACGAAACGAAACAAAACGAAAGCAAAAATAGACTTAAAAGCTCAAGCCAAGAATGAAAGAAAAATGGAACAACGATAAAAAAAAAAAAATTGGCCTAAAAGCAAAGAAAGAATATTGTAAAACGAGAAGAAAGTGGAGACAAATAAAAGTTGTTGTTTTTTTTTGTTGTTGTTTTTTGAAAAAGCAATAGTAAAAATCAAATGAAAAATAAAACAAATCGACAGAATTGAATTCCTAAAGAAAATATATGTTACCAACACGAAGGGGTCAGTAAAGACATCTCTTAACAACTCTATTGATCCATGAGATTCCAATGAATGCGTCAAGTGCAACGGGCCTATTGCAGTGCAATCAATGACTTAGATGGCTAGCGCGTCTTCAGCCGAACTTCGAACGGGCAAAACTGATACAATGGCGTAATGATCCAATTTTAGTGGTCAGTTCGATAGATTATACAAAATGAAAAGAAAGCACAGAACAACAAAAGGAAGGACTGTTTGCATTTTGCAATGATATTGGATTTGTATAAGAAAACGGACACAAGCAAAAGGGAAAATACACACTGGAGAAACGAAGCGAAAAGAAAAAAAATGAAATAAGTTAATTTGGCATAAAGCAAAAAACATAAGGTCAAAAGGAAAGATTATTTAGGTTAATGAATGAATAAATATCTTGAAAGGTAAAAGAAAGAAAGAAAGAAAGAAAGAAAGAAAGAAAGAAAGAAAGAAAGAAAGAAAGAAAGAATAGTTTATTTCGGGTTATCGTAGTAGAAATGTAATGATATTAAAGCAATAAAGTCAGATTGACTAAATAAAAGAAAAGAAAATAGAAAATCGGAAAGAGATTTTGTTCATTAATGACAAAGAATACAACAGAGAAAGAGCAAAAGAAATAAAGAAGAAAGGATGAATGAAAAGGAAAGAAAAAAACGAAGAAAAAATATTGAGAATAGCAAAAGAAAGAAAGAAAGAAAGAAAGAAAGAAAGAAAGAAAGAAAGAAAGAAAGAAAGAAAGAAAGAAAAAATATGTAATTGACACAAATTGGAACGAGATTTTTTCTTTTATTTGTTTTTTTTTTTTAATTTTACTTTATTTATTTATTTATTTATTTTATTTTATTTTATTTTTATCTTATTTTATTTTATTTTTTTTTTGCTGATTTGTTTTTCATAAAGAAAAATGAGGCAAGATATATCTATTTATCATTGTGGCATTCATAAAGAAAGCTAGAAAGATCCAAAGAAAGAGAAAAAAAGAAAAAGATATAGAAGAAAAGAAAAATGGACAAATGAAAGGAAATTGAGGAAAGAAGAGAAAAAAAGTCGTTGAAAACTGTGATTGTTGAACACACACGCACACATGCATATTTACATACACACACTCACACAAGTATATATATATATATATATATATAGTCACAAAAAGAGAATATATATATATATATATATATATATATATATATATATATATATATATATATATACATTCTTAATTACAAAAAGAAGAAAAGATATAGAAGGAAAGAAAAACGAAAAGAAAAAGTAATCAAAAATCCTGCAGAGAAAGAATAAATGGATAAAAATAGAAAAAATAGAATAAGTACATGAACGAAGGAAAAAAAGGAAAAAAGAAAATGAAAGGGAAAACATTTAACAAAATTCGGAACGAAATATTATATATATATATATATAGTCAATCACAAGGGAAAAGCAGGGAAGAAAAAAGGAAAAAAGAAAAGAAAAAAAAAAAAGAAATAAATTGAAAACAGAAAGAAAGAAAGAAAGAAAGAAAGGAAATGTATTGGTTTTTGCAAAGAAAATATACGTCGAGAAGTGTTTTTCGACTCATGAAATGTCCTCTTTAACAAAAATCATTTCTCTAAGAACGTACTTGCGCCAGTTTTATCACTAAATATTAACTTGTCAAATCGTCTACTCAATATATATATATATATATATATATATATATATATATAGAGAGAGAGAGAGAGAGAGTGAGTTAGTGCGATTTTCTGTTTGGAAATTAAAGAGCCCACTCCGTTCACAAGAACACAACTTTCTATCGAGTAAATGAGATAAAACCAATCTATGAATATCAAACTACTTATTCCTGCAAATCGAATCTTCTCTTTTATTTCTTTATCTCTTTTCTTTCACGTTGATCCTCTTTCGTTCGATCGGTCGATTGATCAATCGAATCTGATTGGTTTTTATGAAACTATCACATCTTCGTATTTACCAAGAGTCGATCACTGTTAGCCTTGATTCAATATTGCTGTGTGACATTTAACAATCTGTTGGTGAGGATTCAGCAATGCAGGAGCTTTGAGAAATGCCGAGTAGCCCTTCATTGCAATCGCACTCAGGTCCACTCTGATCCGAAGTGGATGCACCTGAAAGGATCCTATCTATGGATCAAACAGAACTGTTTAACATTTAAACTGGGGACTTATGCTAAATTGAATAGTTTGAAAATAGAACTACCAACAAACTATGTGTGACTGATGATAAATTGTAACGGTTATATAACAATACTTGAAACCATTTAACTATTTGCAAGAAAAAACTAGCTCAGGCTCGTTTAAAAATGTTATCAACAAAAATGTGTTTGCAAATCATGTATATATATATATATATATATATATATATAAACAGGACCTGGCATGAAATAACCTACAGTGGTTAACTAAACCAAACCAAAAGAAACTTCTGTCTTATTTGGAACGAAATAATCAAAAGTTTCAAGGGGTGCAGGAGAGATTTGGTCCAAACGTGAAAAGAATTTATTCATTTATTTTTAGTGATAAAAGAAACTTCAGGAATAACGTGTAAAGTGTGTTGAACATCGGGGTGTGGGAAAACATGTACGTCGAAGGCACATGAACAGCAGTGGTCCCCTGTCAAGCATAGCAAAGTTAAGCAATAGCGATATTGGTCACAGTACCAGCTGTTTGTAAGCGGTTACTCATTTAAGTAAAGATGACTGACTCCTTAGTGACTGCATGGGCTGTAAGCAACCTTTGGTCCAGATTAAGAAAAGCTCATCTGTAACGATGTTCATTGTTTTATGTGGTTCATTGCTTTTCAGCACGCCACGATATTATTGATAGATCCTTCTTTATTTCTTTCTCCAACTCTCTCTCTCTCTCTCTCTCTCTCTCTCTCTCTCTCTCTCTCTGTCACTTTCTTTCTTTTTTCTTTCTTGCTTTTTCTCTTTCTAATATTTTTTCCGTTTTCTTTCTTTCTTTTTTCTTTCAAAGCTTTTTCTTTCTTCCGAATGTTTTCTTTCGTTTTCTTTTTTCTTCTTTCATTTAAAACTTTTTCTTTCTTTCAAATCTTTTTCTCTCTCGCTAATCTTTTTCTTTATTCCTTTCTAATCTTTTCTTTTTTTCGTTTTTCTTTTTCTTTTTTCTAATCTTTTCTTTTTTCTTTCTTTCTTCTTTCTTTTTTTATTTCTTTCAAATCTTTTCTTTCTTCTTTCTTTCTAATTTGTTCTTTCTTTCTAATCTTTTTTCATTTTCATTTCAATCTTCTTAATATTTTATTTCTCTTTTTTTATCTAATCTCTTTTTTGTTTTGTTTTTTCTTTCCTTCATATTTTTCTCTTTTTTCTTTCTTTCTTTCTTTTTTTTTCATGGTCTTTACAAACAATGTGTATCAGAAATAAAGAATAAGCCTCCGGTAAGATTCGAGCTCGTATCTCTAATCCTCTTGTCTTGCTTGTCCAATACAATTACTTTACCTATTTGCCATCAAAGTTCGACTGGTTACTGTAATTCAAATCTCTTTGAATAACTTTCATTATTTTTAACTCTTGATATACCGCCATCTTTGTTCTTCAAAGATCGATAGATAAAACAAAAAGTAAAAATTGTATAGTTAGGTTTAAATTACTGCACCGATTATCTTTTGTAACTATATCGATAAGACAGTAACCTTCGGACAGGCATACTGTCAAGGCTAAGGAAAACGAGTTCGAATCCTGCCGGAGGTTTAGTATTTATTTCCGATTCACACTTCTTTCTAACGTATAATATTTTGCTTTTCCTGCCAAAATTCGACTTTCCCATTATAAAAACGAAGAGTGACAATGTACTGAGTGTGTGAGAGAGAGAAGAAAAGGTGGGAAGAAAGAGGAAATAGATAGTGTACGAGAGATTCTTAGGGAATGAGCTGGGAAAGATAGATTGAGACAGAGAGAGGGGGCAAGTGAGAGTAGCGTGGGCAAATAAAGTAATTTATTAATTGCACAAACTAAGAGAGGTATATTGTTTAATGTGTATGAGAAAGAGGAAGAGAAGAGAGAGAGAAAGAAAGAGGATGGAGGAGAAAGACGGAGAAAAGGAGTTGGGAGAGAGAAAGAAGAGAGGAAATCAGTAAAGAGAGAGGAAAAGATAACGATTGAGATAGACGTTGAGAAGGAGTTAAGGAAGAAAAAAGAGAGGAAAATGGTAAAGTGAGAGAAATAGAGAATGAAAGAGAGAGACTCAGTGGGGGTTGAGAGAGGAAAAGGAGAAAGGAAAAGAGAGTGGATTTGAGAGGCGTGGGAAAGAAGTTGGAAGAGAGAAATAAGAGGGAAAAAAGGTAAAGAGAAATGAAAAAGTGAAGGAGGGAAATGTGGAGAAGTTGGGAGAGTGAAGCAAGAGAGTAAAATGGTAAAGAGAGGGGGTGAAGAGAGACGTGGAGATGGAATTTGGAGAGAGAGAAAGGAGAGAGAACTGTGGTAAAGAGAGAGGAAAAGGGAGTGAAGGGGAGAAAGAAGAGAGAAAAGTGGAAAAGAGAGAGGAAAAGAGGGTGAAAGAGAGAGACATGGGGAAGGAGTTGGGTGAATGAAAGCAGAGAGGATAGTAGTCAACAGAGTGCAGGAGAGAGACGTTGGGAAGAAGTTGCGCGCGAGTAAGGAGAGAAGAAAGTGGGAAAGAGAGAGTGGGAAAGAGAGTGGAAGAGAAAGAAAGGGGCAAATGAGAATAACAGTGGGTAAAAAAAGTAATATATTAATTGTGAAAGTTTTTTTTTTTTCTAAGTAAGCAGGGATGCCGTTAAACAAAACTCAAAGCCATTCTCCTAGAAGAATAGTAGTGGTACTATTTAACTCATACCTGGGAAGATAAAGGGGATTCACACTTTTTCCGAGGGTAATTTTCCGAAAGTCAACGTAATAGCGCGACGTAAGTTCGAACTCGTTTACTACGATTTCGCAGTCCATTGCTTTAACCATTACACCATGAGGCCACACCCTAGCGATAAATATCTCTTTTGTAAGTATTTTTGCTTTTGTCAAATAATTGTCTGATTTTGCTACAAAATTTGATATTTTTCATCGCTTCATAATTTTTTTACCTTTTTTTTTTTCGATTTTTTCTTATTGTTATACCATTTCTTTTTGCATCATTTCCGTCTTCGCATTGTTTCTTTTTGTTTTTCATGCAACTTTGTGATTAAATATATCAATCAAAAAACAATATTTTCGTGTATTTCTTTAATTTTGATTTCACTTATTTTTATTAGATCCTCTCAGGCCAATTTAAAAGAAGGAAGCTGTGGAGAACATCGAACTGCTTTGGGGTCTCCTCATATATTCAGCCAAGTCAGTTGGAGCTGTAGGGCTGTAGAATACATCGACTGCATCTCTACACAGGAGCAAAAAAAAACACCCACCCAACCAGTGTCCTGGATATGACATTAAACCATCTGATGCCCTGGTTTCAGTCTTGGGGATTTGGGGAATTGTCATTTTGTCATTGTTACCAGGTCCGCTCTGACCAGGAGTGGTAGCTCTGATAGGATCCTATCTATGCGTCAAATAGAATAAACTAATTGTGCAAACAAATGATTGATGATAAAATGTGAGTTATATAGCAATACTTGAAACCCTTTAACTATGAGTAAAAAAAAGTCTCAGACTCGTTTAAGAATGTTATCTATAAATTATATTCTCAGATGTTATACATTTAGTATATATATAAAGAGAATTCGGCATTAAATAACCTACAGTGGTTGATATGCCATAAAATCCAACCAAACCAAATCATATATATTTAATATATATGTATAAAGAGGATTTGGCATTAAATAACCAACGTGGGTTGATATGATATAAAACCCAACCAAACCAAATCATATGTATTTAATATATATTTATAAAGAGAATTTGGCATTAAATAACCAGAAATGGTTGATATGCCATAAAACCCAATCAAACTAAACTAATCCCTAAAACCCAAGCAAACTAAAACAATTATGTTTTATCTGGTTCCTTTGTTTAATGGTATATCAACCTTCGTGGTTTATCTAATGCCAATGTCATCCTAGTAGGAGGACAGTTGTAGTAGTACTATTTAACCCATATCTGGGTCCTCATAAACAAATGGATGGAGCTAATACTAAGAAAATGCCGATTATATCCCAAACAGAAAAGTAAGACATCCACCTCAAAAATCAAGTGTGAGCTGGGTAGGATAACTGCACCCAGTAGTTATGTTCCGCTTCTGGGGTTCTGAGTGTCCTGCTGGACAACTCAGAGTGAATTTTTAGGACTTAACATCGAAAAGCAATAGTACGAGGTGAAATTGAAACTTCGGGTACAGCGGACCATATATGGAAGGGAAAAGGGAAATCATCTGCCTTATGGGATGAAGTTAAAATAATCTATAGAGAAGAACATTAAGGAACTAAACACCTTAAAGAATCAGCACATATATTGCGCTACATTGAGCAACTGAGTAGACCAAGTATAGAGATGAATACAATAGGAAAACCAATAATCAAAAAGGTTAGATTAAAAAAAGAATGCATAATAGAAGTAATTTATAGTGATGTAAGAACCTAAATTTTTAAGTCCCAAAAATTCACTCTGAATTCACCAGCAAAACACATGGCATAACGGTTATGGGCGTTACTTCCCTAATCCTTTAAGTGTCAAATTATCCAGAGGCTGCAGGTTCAATCCTAACGGCAGACGAATAACGATGCAAGAATACTTAGCACTTGCACCCGTTTATGTTAACGGAATCAGAGCAAGTGGCCCCCGTAGATAAAATAAATGTTGTGGTTCGAAGTACTGTATAGGCTTCCAAATTCGACCAGATAAACCTGAACAGGCCCGAAGATACATCGTCCGAAACATTGTAAATATAACGATGAAGACAGTAGTCCAAAAACCCTGAATTGTAAAAATCATCAAGCTTCGTCTCCAAAATTCAGACGATAGAATTATTAGCATTTAATAGAAATACTTAAAACCATATAACTTTGTGCAAATTATTTTTATCAATAATTCCTTGAAGTGATAATGGCAGCTCGTGGGCGTAACGGTTATCGTCTTAAGGGACGTTCAAATCCTGGACGAAACTGTTGACTGACGCCCTTGAGAGAAGCATTGATCCATCTCTTCTACCCTCAGCTATGAATAAATAGGAGAGCCGACTGGCCTCTTTGGCCTTGAAACGGAAACTTGTCTAGAAGGAAAAAAAATAGTTTCAAACAAGCGCAGCCCGTGGTGAATGGGCTGTTTCTTTATTTGGTGGAGTTCTATGACATATCAACCATTATTGGTTATTTAATGCTAAATCCGGTTTTTACATATATATTGAATATATGATTTCTAAACACATTTGGTTGCGACACACAGTTAAATGATCTAACAGTTCTATTTCTAACAATTCAAATTAGCCTGAATCAACAAAGTTAAATGGTTCCAAATATTGTTATGTATAGCTCCGAATTCAATTAAACATCAGTCATTGGTTTACACACAGTTAGATGATCAAACAGTTCTATTTCTAACAACTCATTTTAGCATAAGTCATTTGTCTGAACTCGGTATAAATGTCAAACAGTTTTATTTGACCCTTAAAATAGTACCCTATAAGGTGCTACCACTGGGAGCGATGGCAATGAAAAGGTACTCTGCATTTCAAAGAGCCAGCATTACTGAAGACTCACCATCAGATTGTTTAGTGTCATATCCAAGACACTTGTTGCGGAGGGGAGGTCTTTTTCTTCTGCAGGGATGCAGTCGATATATTCTACAGCCCAAGCTGATTGGGCTGGAACTCACTTTGAGCACGCGGAATTACAACTATGTGTTGAAAAAAAAAAACAGTCCATAGAATAGAAACGCACTGAATCTACGGTAGAGAAAGTGTTCAGGGCGAAGCGGTCAGTAAAGGTGGCGTTGACAATTTTCTGGGAGATGACAATCCTCCGCATTTCAAAGCTCCAGCATTTTTGGAACTTCAGCATTACATTCTTTAATGTCATTTCCAGTAGACTCGTTGGTGGGTGGGGGTCGGTCTTACCTGTCTGCAGAGATGCAGTCGATGTATTCTACTGCCCCAGAGAATGGGTTGGGTAAATCATTATCCTCGTGTCGTGCCATCCACACAGATATCCCTGACCCTCTCCCACCAACCCACTCTATCGTCCATCGCTTCCGGTAGGTCTTCAAGGCCACTTCCTGTATCGGCACAGAGCTGTTGTATGTAGGTTCCAGCTAGTCATCCTGCTTTTGCTCGTCCATGTGAAGAAGTCCACAGGAGTATGTCATATGTTATATGGTTTTAAGTATTTCTATCAAATACTAATAATTCAGTCGTCTGAATTTCGGAGACGAAGCTTGATTATTTTTACCATTCAGGGTTTTTGTTCGTCCTTACTTCTCCAGCAGTGTCCCGCATGTCTGGTTCGTCTAACATGGATAGTTTTCGTGATGGGGGTAAGTGGCTGTACGGCTGCTGTTTTGTGGGGTTCTGCCTCCAGGACTTGTTCAATATGGTTCGCAGTATTCTTGTGTAGTTGCCGTCAAGCTTTTTTTCCATAATACACACCTGAATTTTTAATTGTTTACAATTGATTATTATCTATTGTTAACTGACGCCATATAATAGCTATAAAAAAAATTAAAAAAAAACAATTTAAAGAATTGTCTTCGGTATTAAATAACCCTACAATGTTTGTCATGCCATTAAACCAGCTAACCACAACTAAAAATACCAAAAGCATCAATGGGAAATAAATAACTCTCTCGGCTGGTCCGACCAATAATTAACCTTCCTATTTCTGTCTACTGTCAGTCTTAATTTAGTCTCCCCTCGTGAGAAGCTATGACCAGAAAATGGTTTCCAGCATTATCTTGTGTTTTATCTTCAAACACGACGAACACACGCAATTACTTATAAAAAGATAAAAAGACAGCAATCATTGCGGTTTGAATTACGAACATTTTTATTCTATTTGGTTAGTTTTGGTTATTCGGTTTAATGACATATCAATCCTTTTGATTTATTTAATGTCAAATCCTGTTTACGTACATATGTATATATCATTTTTGTTTTGTTTTTTTGGTTTTTGTTTTGTCTTTTTTTTTTAATCTATTCTATAATTCTGACGGTGTGTGAAAAAAAAAACAACAGATGATACAATTTGTAAATAAATAAAAAAATATTACACAAATTGATATCTGGGGAAAAAATTCTATAGAAAAGAAAAGATTAAAAACATTCGTACTACTTGAAAATAATCAATTAGAATTTCAAAGCCAAGTCAGAAGAAAAAACACCGACAGAATCAACCAAGCTGAAACGTAAGAGTGCTCACTGATCTTAGTAGATCAATATATATATATATATATATATGTGTGTGTGTGTGTGTGTGTGTGTGTGTGTGTGTGTGTGTGTGTGTGTGTGTGATATATATATACATATATATATATATATATATATATATGTATATATATATATAAACATTTAACGACAAACTGTTTACTTATAAATCATATATATATATATATGTGTGTGTGTGTGTGTGTGATTTATAAGTGAATAGTTTGTCGTTAACTGTTTAGACGAGTTATCAGAGCTCATTTGTTTACACACAGTTTTATGAATTCAAGTATTGCAATTGACCATTTGTGATTCTATTTATCCTATCTAATCTGAATATTCCTATCTCAGTTTAGTTTGCTTTCATGGCATCGCAACCATTGAAGGTTCTTTAATTCCAAATCCTCTTTATACATATATTAGATATTTATGATTTGTAAACACATTTTGTTATCAAGTATAAACGAGCCTAATCTCATTGTTTTGTACAGAGTTAAATGGTTCCAAGTATTGCTGACAACTCGCTTAAACATCAGTTTTTGGTTTACACACAGTTAAATGGCCAAACAATTCTATTTCCCAAACCTCAAATATTAATGCAGCCTTACCATCAGATTGTTTAGTGTGACATATCTAGGACAGCGATGGGGATTGATCTGAGCCCTCTGCAAAGATGCAGTCAGTGTATTCTATAACCCCGGCCGACTTGCACACAGCTGCATGGTTCCAAATAATAATAATAATAATAATAATAATAATCCTCAGTAAATGTTTGAACAGTTCTATTTGATCCGTTGGTGGGTCCCTGACAAGTACTACCACGCCGAGTCAAAGTGGAACTGAGAGTAATGGTTATGAAAGGGGTTTTATTATATCTAAAATCAAGCTAGAAATTCTAGAAATTACTACGATAGCTTATTAGCCAAAACGCTGCGAGTGCTCCTCTCTCTAGTGCTTAAAGCGCGAGAAAATCTTTTTAAAAATTCCTCACGCTTGACTTCAGACACTAAACAATATGATGGTGAGGTTCCAGTGATGCTGAAGCTTTGGTGAACGCAGAGAATCCCTTCATTGCCATTGCTCCCAGGTCCACTCTTGCCCGGAGTGATAGCACCTGAAATGTCCCTTCAGACAGTAATTTTAAGAATTTACATTGGTTTGTGGTTTTTTTTTTGGGGGGGGGGTTGTATTTTCTTTTTTTTTACTTTGAGTTCTTTAATTAATGGCACATCAACATTTGTATATTATTTGATGTCAAAGCTATATTTGTAAAAGAACAGCAGAGATACAATATAACCCATATCTATGGGGTTAAGGAAATCCATACCTTTCTCAAAGTTATGAGTCTGAAAGTGAACGCAATAGCGCGACCGCAGTTCGAACTCGCTCAGCAAATGTGGAGAGTGAATGTCTTATCCTAATCCCTTAGTTTGACTCCAAAGTAATCGTGATATGTTTTCTTCACAGAGTTAGTGATTTTTGCTTGATGGCTAGAAGTAACCACTCTACTGCAGATATAACAGAACCTCTCAGAATACAAATGACAAGCTGACCAGAGAAAAAGTAAATCAACACTCAGCTCATCTTTAACGCTTGACACTGTACATTAAAATCATTTTTAAGCTCTGGGATAATTTGCTTGTTGGTTGGTTGGTTTTTATGGCATATCAACCTTTGAAGGTTATTTAATGCCAAATCCATTTTTATACAAGTAATCAGTTCTATTTCAATCAATTCAGTTTAGCATGGGTACACAGTTTAATTTTCCAAAACATTTCTGTTTCAAGCAATTCATTTTAGTCAAAAAGTTCGAATTCAAACAATTCAGTTTGGTATAAGTATAGATTTTGTTTACACACAGTTAAATGTCAAAACTGTTCTATTTGAAGCAACTCAGTTTAGCGTAAGTACAGCTTCAATGTCAAAACCAGTTCCATTTCAAATAATACAGTTTAACATACAAAAGCAGTTCCATTTCAAACAATTCAGTTTAGCATAATTACGCTGTTTAAATGTGAGTATACGGTTTAATTGACAAAAACATTTCTATTTCAAGGTATACGGTTTTGTCAAACAGTTCTAATTCAAACAATTTAGTTTAGCGTAAGTATGCAGTTTAGTTCTATTTAACCCATAGATAGGGCCCAATCAGGTGCTACCATTCCGGGTCAGAGTGGACCTGGGAGAAATGGAAATAAAGGGGTGCTCCGCATTCTCCAAATCTCTAGCATCACTGGAATCTCACCATCGTTGGACACTCGTTGGGTGAGGGGGGTTCTTACCCTTCTACAGAGAAAAAGTCGGTGTATTCTACAGCCCCAGCTGACTGAGCAGCTTACTTTGGGGCTGCAGTCCAGCTCATTAGTCATAATGTCCCGACGTCTACCTCTCACGCTATTGTATTCACACTCAGACTAAAACTTAATTAAAAGATAGATGTAAATGTAATATAATGGCCGTGGGATTTCGTTTTATATATCTTGCCTTTCGGTTTAGTTAGGCTGAGAACCTTTCACTTAGCGATAGTTAGGTGCAACATGAGCGCAGGTGTTCACGCGCGCGCGGGGAGGATGTGTCATTCAGAGATTTCAAAATAAAAATCCCAGATAGAAAAATATGACTGGGGGATGTGAATGACGTCATACACCGAAAGCGTGCGCGGAAGATTTGGGGGATTTGGAAAAAAAAAAGTTGAGTTTTAGCGTCCGAAGAAGACGGTTGACTTTCGGGGCTCGCCGAGATCAGACCAGTAGTTTGCGGCGGGGTGGCCGCGCGTGGTGGGGAGGGGTGCAGATGGAAAGGTCAGCATAGAAGGATTGTGTATCACTCTCTTTATGTCAAATTATCTTTAACTCAAAGGTAATAAAAAGTTTCGTACCTGAACTAAGAAGTCGTAAGTGTTTTTTTTGTGTTTCGGGATTTCTATGTTATCTATATAAGAGTTATGAACATTCTATGTACATTTCACATATGGCAATGTAACATAAATACGATAGAAAAAGAAAAACTGATTTGGTATATACAAAATATGATAGATAAATAATCTTATCCTTTTTATATCATATGTAAGTCGATAAGGGTTTCTAAGATAATGTGGTTTGGTTTGGTTTCTTTGTTTAATGGCATATAAACTCTTTTTAGGTTATTTAATGCCAAAGCCATTCTCCTAGAAGAACACGAGTGGTACTATTTAACCCATAGCTGGGAGGATAAGAGGGTTCATACCTTTCTCAAGGGTATTTGCCCAAAAGTGAACGTAATAGCGCGACTGGAGTACGAACTCGCGTACAGCGATTCTGCAGCCCATCGCTTTAACCATTACACCACGAGGACACCCTCTAAGATAATGTGGTTCATGTGTTGATAGCAGTATGTTTTTATCAAATATTATCGGGTGTTTGTTTGGGGGTTTTTTTGTTTTTGTTTTTTTGGTTTGTTTGTTGTTTTTTTTTTCAGAAATCTGAATAGACTGAGATAGAGACAAAGAGTGAGAAAAATATAGATAAATGGATAGATTGATAGAGAGATTTGAAGAGACTGAAATAGATTGATAGATCGATAGATAGATAGATAGATAGATAGATAGATCGCCTTATTCCATTTATATCATAACATGTAAGTCATTAAGGGTTACTAAGATCATTTGGTTCGTACGTTGATAGCAGTATACTTTTATCAAATATATCCTTTTTGGATTTTTTTTGTGGGGGGGAGAAATATGAATAGACTGATACAAAGAGTGAAAACAATAAGATAGATAGATAGATAGATAGATAGATAGATATTAACGGACTGGGATTATTCGAAAGAAAGAAAGAAAGAAAGAAAAAAAGAAAGAAAGAAAGAAAGAATATGAATACATGTTTTGCTGTTTTTGGTGGGGGAGGGGTTGATTTTTTGTTTCTTTTGTGGTGGGGGGGCCTTTCACACTCTATTTCGGCCGCTGTATCTTCCGGCCTTTTATGTGAATTCATAAAACGATATGTTACTCTCTTCTAACGATTCTTTCGAACGATTTTCTCGACTTCGTTGACTTCCTCATAAACTCTATCCCTTCCACCGTTCATTTTATATGGTTTAGTTTTAGTTTCGTTTAATTAGTTAATCGTGAAATAAATCTTTGTTTACGACTAATTACCCAGATGGTGTTTGTCTGGTATAGATGATGTCATTGAGTTGGATGTTGTTGTCTTTAAACTTTGTTGGCCGAGTTCATCCTCTGAAATTTCTGTATCTGTTGGTCTTTGACTGTTAAGACTTTCAGACGAAACGATTTTTTTAAAATATTTTTTTGATTCTTGGGTGGTTGGTTGGTTGGTTGGGTTTTATGGCATATCAACCTTTGTAGTGTAAGAATAGATTTTGATTACACGCAGTTAAATGTCAAACCAGTTCTATATTTAAAGATTCAGTTTAGTGTAAGTACAGTTTCAATATCAAAAACAGATCTATTTAAAGCAATTCAGTTTAGCATAAGTACGCATTTTCGTTATCAAAAACATTTCTATTTCAAGCTATTCAATTTAGTCAAAGTTTTAATTCAAACAATTCAGTTTAGCATAGACATGCAGTTTAGTTTTATTTACCCCATACTCATCAGGTGCTACCATTCCGGGCCATAATGGACCTTGGAGCGATGGCAAAGAAGGAGTACTTTGCATTCCCCAAAGCTTTAGCAATACTAGAACCTCACTATCAGATTGTTTAGTTTCATATCTGGACACTCATTGGGGGCTCTCGCCCCTCTGCAGAGGTGCTGTTGGTGTATTCTACAGTCACATTTTTGGATTCTGTTTTCTCACCGATTCTGCATTATTTTGATCTGGTAAAAGGTTGTCAATGGCCGTGTCTCTTGAAGTTACTACCATTTACCATGTGGTGTCAAAATATTGGCACTCAATGCTTAATTGGTTGTAACATATGGGTTAAATACTACCCATGGTCTTCCTAACTCTTTTCATATTTCTACAAAAACCAAAACAAAAAAGCAAAGTTATCAACCCATGAACAACATTATCTAAGCAACCTTTAATGACTTAGATTTTATTATATAAATGAGATAAGGTTATTTTAAGCCTAGAGTTAGGGAATTGTGTACAGTGTAGTTTTATATTTATAGTTTTGTGTAGTTTCTTAGGTTTAGTTTGATTTTATGGCATATCAACTATTGTAGGATATTTAATGCCAAATCTTTTTATAGTTATTATAAATATCTGATTTCTAAACATATTTTATGGATAACATTTTTAAACAAGCCGAAGCTCATTTTTTTGCACACACTTAATTTCAAACTATTCAGTTTAGCCAGAGTACAAGCAGCGTCGTATTAACCGAAAAGGACATCGAAACGAGGTTAACGAAATCATGGACAGCTATCAATAGGCTATCGATTATATGGAAATCAAACCTAACCAATAAAATGAAACGCAGTTTCTTCCAGGCAGCGGTCACATCGATACTGCTATATGGATGCACTACATGGACTCTAACAAAACGGCTGGAGAAGAAGCTAGACGGCAATTACACAAGAATGCTGCGAACAATATTGAACAAGTCCTGAAGCAACACCCCACAAGACACCAACTATACGGCCACCTGCCTCCTATCACGAAAACTATTCAAGTTAGACGAACTAAACATGCAGGACACTGCTGGAGAAGCAGGGACGAACTCATAAGTGATGTACTCTTATGGATCTCCACACATGGCCGTGCAAAAGCAGGACGACCAGTACGAACATATATTCAGCAACTATGTGATGATACAGGATGTGTCCTGAAGACCTGCCTGAGGCGATGAACGATAGGGAAAAGTGGCGAGAGAGGGTCAGGGATATCTGTGCTACAAGCACGACATGATGATGATGATGATGACAGAATTTTGTTTACACACAGTTAAATGTAAAAGCAGTTCTATTTCAGACATTCAGTTTAGCATGTCAACAAAGTTAAATGGTTCCAAGTATTGCTATGAATTACTAACAGTTCAATGAAGCATCAATCATTTGTTTACACACAATTAACTGTACAAACAGTTCTATTTCAAAATATTCAGTTTAGCATAAGTACACAATTTTTTGTTTACATACAGCTAAATGTCAAAACAGTTAATTTCAAACAATTCTGTTTAGCGTCTTTGCAGTTTAGCTCTATTTGACCCATAAATAGGACCCTATCAGGTGCTACCACTTTGGACCAAAGTGGACTTGGGAGCGGTGGCGATAATGTGGTACTCTGATTGCATCTACGCAAAGGGGTAAGACTCCCTCACTGAGTGTCTTGGATTTGACACTAAACAATCTCATGGTGGAACTTCAGTAATACTGGAGCTTTGGGGAATGCAGAGTATCATATTATTGCCACCGCTCCACTTTGGATAGATAGATAGATTGATAGATAGATAGAGTACCTGTCTATTCATATCTATCTATCTATCCATCTATCTATCTATCCCAGTCTCTTCATATCTATCAAACTGTCTGTCTATTCTGTCTATCACTATTTTTCTCACTTTTGTTTCTTTCGAAGTCTTTTCATATTTGTACGAAAACAAAAACAAAAAAATCTATTAACCCATGAACAACATTATCTAAGTAACCTTTAATGACTTAATAACCCTTTATTATATAAATGAGATAAGGTTATCTATCTATCTATCTATCTATCTATCTATCTCCTTCTGTATATAACTATTTCATCTATTTATAAATTTATAAATAATCAAAATATGTAGTCCAGTGTTTCATATCTCTAATTGAACTGTTCAGCGAACAAAAGTTGATTGATTAACTAAATTATATTAACGCCATTTCAACCCGTCTAGGATTATGTAATGCCTACATGTTAGTAAACTGCGTTAATACATTTCTATTTGCATTTTATGTTTTGCTGGCTTCTTAAGATTTTCTGTATAAAATTTTATCAAATATTCTTATCTAACAATAATAATTTGCAGACAGTTATATAGCCTCAAGTATTCCAGTCTAATACAACCAATAATAATATCGTTTCAAGTAATTATTATTTTAATTCAATAATAGTTATTTATCTGAACACAGTTATATAGTGTCACGTGACTAATAATAATGTTTGTCAGCATTTGCAGTTTCAAGTTACTCTTCTTAATACAAATATTTTATAGCTATATGATATTAAGTATTTCTAACGAATACGAATAATTCTTAAACTGATCTATTTGACTCATAGATTGGACGCCAACAGGTTCTACCATTCGAGTCGGGGTTGACCTAAGTATAATTGTAATGAAGGGTACGTGAGCCACACTCCCTTGATCTTTAGAACTTGAGCCCTCAAATGCAATTTAGTATCTTATTCACGACAACCCTATTTAGTGGGTCGAAACCCTCTGCAAAGGATATTTTGTGTATTCTAAGACCAGTTGATATGGCGTATTCTGTCGGAATCAACAAGGGCTTCCAAGCTATATATATATATATATATATATATACGTTTACCCAGGGTATGAACCCGAATATATATATATATATATATATATATAGGTATATTTTGTAAACATGATAAAACACTTTTTATTTATAATTTCTAATCCACAACCCAATTCAAAAATTAAAAAAAGAACACTACAACCCAATTCAAAAAAGAAATACTTCAACTAAACATTGTCCAGTCAGCTGCGGCTGTAGAATACACAGACTGTTTCTCTGCAAGAGGGGTAAGACACACACCCCAAACGAATGTCCCCCATATGACACTAAACAATCTGATGCTGAGGTTCCAATAATGCTGAATCTTTTGGGAATGCGGAGTACCCCTTCGTTGCCATCGCTCCCAGATTCACTCTGGCACGGTGTGGTAGGACCAGATAGGATCCTATCTATGGGTCTAATAGAACTAAACCGTGGTTTCGAGAGTTTACTGTTTTTGCATTTAAACTGCGTATTTATGCAAAACTGAATTGTTTAAAATAGAACTGTTTTGACATTTATACTGCGTACTTACGTCAAACTAAATTACTTGAAATATAACTGTTTTCATATTTAAACTGGGTACTCATGCTAAACTGAATTGTTTGAAATAAAACTGTTTTTGACATTGAAATTGTACCTATGCTAAACTGAACAGTTTGAATTAAAACTGTTTGACTAAACTGAATAGCTTGAAATAGAAATGTTTTTTGACAAACTGTTTACTCATGCTAAACTGAATTGTTTGAAATAGAACTGATTATCTTTATAAAATGGATTCGGCATTAAATTACCAACAAATGCTGATATGCCGTTAAGCCCAAACAACTACCCAACTATTAACTAAACAGCCACCAGACTTCTTAAAGACAACCTGCAGACAATTTTTCCACCAACTTGAAATACGAAAAAGACACAACTTGAGAAACTAAAATTATAAATTATAAATTAAAAGTATTCTATCTATCGTGTTTAACAAACCTTCGTAATAATTTGCTGCCGAATTATACAATATAGTGATAAGTGAAAGACAAATGAAATGAATCAGACAAATAAGTAGGAAAGATTAATGGAAGAAAGACATATATTTGATATGGATGAAAATTTATATTTTCACATATATTTGATCTTAAAATAATTTTTAATAGAATGCTTTCGATGTGCGAACAAATTTAAAGTCGAAACACATGTTGGCGTAAAAAACAAATAAAATAAATCTTCATCCCCCACCAAATATATACCTTTCTTCCGTTTATCTTTTCTGCGTACTTATATGTATATTGTCATCCACAGACAGGCTGTTTCGTTATATCACAACCCATCAGTGTGTCTAGTCACGCAGGATGCTTCAAGCTGGGTTCAAAACCCGCTTAAATTAACGCTAGACATGGAACCTAACCGCCCAGCCATTTCGGTGACATACATCGGCTCAGGAATTATAATGCATATGGATTTGCTTTCTTGTGTTTATGTTTTGCGCTATCGGATAAAAGAGTGCTCAATTCGTTAGAAGAGCTTGGCATAATTAAATTGTTGGTGATACATAGCAATACTTGGAACTATTTAACTGCGTGAAAACGAATGATTATTGAAATAGAATTATAAGTGTTATAGAGCCATAATTGAAACCATTTAACTGTGTAGAAACAATAGCAATACTAGCATGCAAACAAATGAGTTCTAACTCATTTTTAAAAAATTACCAGTAAACTAATTTCTTACATATCATGTATATCCATTTGATTGTGCACAAACAAATGATTAATAGTAAATAGCATTATTCACATTAAATAGCAATCATCATCATCATCATCATGTCGTACTGCTAGCACAGATATCCCTGACCCTCTCTCTCCACTTCTCCCTATCATTCATTGCTTCTGACAGGTCTTCAGGGCTACATCCCGTATCCTCACATAGCTGCTGTATGTATGTTCGAGCTGGTCGTCCTGCTTTTGCTTGGCCATATGAAGAGATCCATAGGAGTACGTCACTTATGAGCTCGTCCTTGCTTTTCCCGCAGTGTCCTGCGTGTGTGGCTCGTCTAACTTAGATAGTTTTCATGATGGGAGACAGGTGGCCGTATAGTTGGACTTGTTCAATATTGCTCGCAATATTCTTGTGAAATTGCCGTCTAGCTTCTTCTTCAGCTGTTTAGTTAGCGTCCAAGTAGTGCATCCATATAGCAGTATCGATACGACCGCTGCCTGGAAGAAACCGTGTTTCATTTTATCGGTCAGGTCTGATTTCCATATGATCGATAGGCTCTCGATAGCTGTCCATGCCTTCGTTAGCCATGTGTCGATGTCTTTTTCGATGTTATCAGCGTAATATGTTTGCATTCATATACATTTAATATATATGTATAAACAGGATTTAGCATTAAATAACCTACAATGGTTGATATGCCATAAAACCAAACTTAAACTTCTTTAGACTTCACGAACTGAATTGAAGGCTGAAAAAAAGACTAAAACCGAAGACAAAAAACCAGCCGGACAGGTCACGTTCGAAGGCAAGTCAAACCACTGCAGATCGACCCATGGCTACGTCTGTCAGGCTACCTCTGATCGAATGTAGAATTTGTTCACGCCTGTCTGGTGTGAATTGGATCGTCCTATTCAAAATAAATTCACACTTTGATCAAGACATTAGATTTACTTTTGTTAACACGATGAACAAAGCAAAAGTAAACGGACACGAAGCGAGAATACAACCCTCCCCTAACAGGTACGACACGTTCAAATGAGTTAATCAGAGAGTAATGACAACGGTGGAGCGCCTTTAAGAATCGGAGCGTTACCATCAGATTCACTTTATTGTCATACTAAGGACATCTTTTGAGCCGTTTTGTCCCTCTGCGGGGGATACAGCTGGTGTTTTCTAAACTCCAACGACAGTGAGTAATTTGATTAGTATTTGTTAAATCTATTTTGAATTTTTCTCTCTTGTGAACTCATTGTAAATGATGTTATTTAAGAAATGTAGGTAAAATAAGAAAAACAGTGATTGTCAGGAATTGATACAAGCATTGCTGAAAAATAATTATAAGCATAATGTCAATGAATTGGTGATATCTTTATTATAAAAGTAAATTAAAAATCAAGACAGAAGAATACGCCGACCGCATCTCTGTAGAGGGGTAAGACTCCTTCACTCCATGAGCGTCCTTGATATGACACTAAACTACATCTGATCATGAGACTCGAGTCCGGGATTGCCCTGTCGGCTGGGGCTGTAGAGTACACCGATTGCTTTTCAGCAGAGGAGTAAGCCCCTAACCCAAACGAGTGACCTGCATATGACACTAAACAATTCGATGGTGAGATTCCATTAATGCTGGAGCTTTGGGGAATGCGAAGTACCTCTTCATTGCCATCGTTCCCAAGTCCAATCAGGCCCGGAGTGGTCACACCTATCTATAGTCAAATAGAACTAAACTGTACTTACGCTAAACTGAATTGTTTAAAATAGAACTGTTTTTGACATTGAATCAGTGTAATTATGCTAAACTGAATTGTTTGAAATAGAACTATATTTGGCATTGAACCTGTGTACTTATGCTAAACTTATTTGTTTAAAATAGAATTGTTTTTGACATTGAACATGTGAACTTATCCTAAATTGAATTCTTTGGAATTGAAGTGTTTTTGACATTGAAACTGTGTACTTATGCTAATCTGAATTCTTTGAAACAGAACTGTTTATATGTATAAAAAATGATTTGGCATTAATAACATACAATATCTGATGTGCCATAAAACCAAACCAAACTAAACTAAACAAAATCCAGTCCTGGAGATTCGGAGAATGTGGAGTACCCTTTCTTTGCCATTACTCCCAGAACCACTCTGACTCGGAGTAGTAGTACCTGTTATGGTTCCAATTATGGAAATATTCAATCATTTACTGAGCACAAATAGAACTAATAATGTTTGAATCCCTTTCACAATGTGCAAACAAATGAGCCCTGGCTAGTGTAAAAATTATTACCTACAATTCATTTGTTCAAAAATCATATATATCTAACAAATGTATAAACAGATTTTGGCACTTAATAACCCACAAGGGTTGATATGCAGTAAAACACAACCAACCAACTAAAAACAAGGAATTAGCGATAGAGAGTGTTTTAAAATAGTCGATATCGTTTGAGATGTAAATCTGACTAAACTACTAGGCAAATAAACCTAAGGAGTCTTAAAGTTGAGCAAAAAGATTTATTCATCGAAATCTGAATGAGAAATTCAAAGGCACGCTGATTTCATGAAAGATTTCAAGTTTTCAATACACACATGTCCAGCAACTTTTACCCTACAAAGAGAGCCATTTTCATTCAATTTTTTTTGTGCTGTGTCCAAACCTACATTGCAGTTGGTGCATTTTTAGCGAATTCTCATACAAATGCACACTGTATAGTCTTATTCGACTGTGTTCGAGCATTCTTTTCCAGGAAATAGCATTTCTATGGCTGAAAAGAAAAGAAAAAGTCAACATTAAACGTAAAGTTTTGAGTTGTTTCTACACACGCTGTTAAAATGAGATCATTTGAACGAGGATTGTTCAAGTTATTAGATAACGAAATGATATGTTTCTGAAACATCATGTACATCTCAAAGGATATTAAATATTTTAAATATTTTAAAACCCTCTGTATATTAATTAATACAGTTTCAGTTTTGGTTATAGAAATGTTGCAATCTTACTTGGGCATACAATTTCAACGCTTTAAAGTTTGATAATAATCAATGCATTATAATATCCCCATCTTTATCTTTTTAGACGAAAATCTTTTTAGGGGCGTGCTTATTTATTAGCCATACTGTATACACACAGACACACACATACGCGTGTGTGTGTGTGTGTGTTACATATTGATTTTTAGCAGGCCTATTTAGCATGTGGAGTTCAAAACAGGATATGCACCTGTGTCTCAGGGTGAACAAAAAACAACGGCAATGTCGAAAACAAGTGTGATCCCAGAACGAAGAAGAAAGGAAGATTATTAAATATTTTATGTCGGTCCTGTACCAGTCTCGTTAAAGAAACACGAAGGCAGAACCAAGATGATTAACTGTTTTAAACCAGCCCTGTTCCATCT
This sequence comes from Sepioteuthis lessoniana, assembly GCA_963585895.1. Lineage (NCBI taxonomy): Eukaryota > Metazoa > Mollusca > Cephalopoda > Myopsida > Loliginidae > Sepioteuthis > Sepioteuthis lessoniana. Next base: position 47,544,490 of record OY757929.1, on the reverse strand, counting down.
TCGTGGAGGCAGAGCGAAGAAGTAAGGCTATGAGGCTTTCATATCCTACCATTTCCTTACCGCCACCTCTCTCTCTCTCCCTCTCTATCTATCTATCTCTCACGCAACCATTTTGCCATCTTTCATAATAAAAAAGAGATATTATATTTTTATATGTAAGCATTGTCTTTCCTTTTGCAGGTATGTGCGTAAGAAAAAGAGAGAGAGAGCGAGAGAGAGAGAGGGTGAAAAAGAGAGAGAGTATTTTAATGTTAGTAATGGATATAAGATATCAGAATATAAAGAGAGGATACAGAGAAAAGAGTATTATATAGTTGGTTAAAGTTGAGTAATGAATAATACCTAATAATATCCGTTTTTTTATAATGTTCTACTAGAAATATTTTTAAAAATCTTGGTATCTTTGGTTTAGAAAACATTTTATAAACATTGCTTGGGGAAGGTGAGGCAATTTATTGGCGATACTGTACAAACACGTGTGTAGTGTACACACACACACACACACACACATATATATATATATATATATATATATATCATATAAAAGATATATATATATATATAGGTTGACTGACCGTAATTGAGAGCGACTCGAATGCTACCATTTAAATTGCTACTACACCGAGATGTAGGGACGGCGCTACTTCTTTCCCTGGATTAATCCACTAAACCTTAAGCTGTACCTTATAAGGCTGAGTGTTAAGCAAGGAGGCATCGTGTACCATTTTTTGAGTCTTTAGTATGAATCAACCAAGGATTAAACCCCGATCTCCTGGACTATTGGCAAACACGAATTTCAATGATAGATAAATCGAAATATAGATATGGATTGAGAAATTCGATCCATGTTCAGGGCATTTAAGAAATTTTGTTTGACGTTTAAATGCCTTCCTTTTCCAGCGATTGGCATTTCTTTACTAGAAAAAAATACATAGTAAATTGAATTCTTTCTCCACATTTTGTTAAAATAACATATCAACTTTTCTGAAACAACTTGTATTTATTGCAGGAATAAGGTTATAATGTACAGTGTAACTGTATTGTAATTGATTTTACTATCGAAGGCATTGAAATCTGACAGAAAAAGGCTGTAAGTTGTCATGAATTAATAATATATATATATATATATATATATATATAAAGATTTTTCTTTTATATATATAGCTGGCGACTATAGTCGAGGGCGATCAGAAGGCTCCCTTTTCAATAGCTCCTACATCGAAGTGTAGGGGAGGGCGCTACTCCTTTGCCAGTATTGTTCCACTTTACCCTTGATACGTACCTTATATGGCTGAGTGTTAAGCCAATACCATTTTTAAAGTCTTTGGTATGACGCGACCTGAGATTGAACCCAGGACTCCCGCACCATTAGCGAACACTCTACCCACTTGCCCAATGAGCCGATGGAATTATTTGATCTGTGATGTATTTTATTATTATTTTTCATTGAGCTCTCTTTTGGATAGTGTATTACATGGATCTTGCAGATAGAACATCCGAAATTAGAATCGTTCCCACCATCAGCTGACTCAGCGTTGGATAATATACAGATATATATAATTCTCTCTCTCTCTCTCTCTCTCTCTCTCTCTCTCTCTCTCTCTCTCTCTCTCTCTCTCTCTGAATATATATATATATATATAAGTAAATATACACAGGTACGCGCACGGACAAACCAATATACCCCTATATTAATTCAATTATGTAAGAATATAGAATATACGTGTGTCCGTGTAAATTCATTGACAAATGTATACGTGTTAGCGCATTTGTATATACGTGTACACGTTTTTAAAAATCTGTTTCGATTAAATCTATCGTTTATCATATTTCGATAGAATAATTGCCTTTGGGGGGATAAAACTGAGTTGAAAGGTGTTGTCCTACATGCAGATTGCTTTTAGGTAGGATTATATCTTCCATAAACAAATTCCTCATTTGCATTGTAAGTTTCAGAACTTGTAAAGGCGTCGTAGAAAACGTCGTCTTTAGCTTCATTGTAATTCTAAGTAACATTATCAATGTCAATACAACCCTTGAAAGCAATGCCATTTTAAGTGACAATCAAGTACCCTCGGAGAACTATCATCTCTATCCTTTTCTTCTCGCTCTCAGTCTTTTATGAGATACATAGACCTAACCACCATCCTTGTCATGGGCGTACACATCTGATCGATTCTCGAACAGAATTACCATTTTATAGCCTACAGGGTAGCACGATAGTGTAAGGCGGGGTCCACAGAAGAACTTCGCTGATAAGTTCGTCTCTGCTTCTCCAGCAATGACCAGCATTATTGTCTTACGTGGATGGTTTGTCAAATGAGAGATAGGTAGCCATACATGAGGAAGTGTCCGTGGTGTAATGGTTATCGTCATAGGAAATGGACACGGCGACACGAGTTCAAATTCTGAACGAGACTGATCGCATTGCACATAGCACTAATACCCTTGGGAAAGGTATGAATCCAATTATTCTCCCTCCAGCTATGGGTAAATAGTAGGGCAGACTAGGTTCTTCAGCCTTGATGAAGTAACTAGTCTAGGAGAAGGAAAACTCTGAATTCAAACCTGTTAAAATCCGCTTAAAAATTGACCTCGTGTCATATCCAGCTCGAGCGGAGGGGTTGGGTTAATATGATAGGTAGCCATACAGCTTATCTTTGTGTAGTTTCCATCTAGCTTTTTTACCAAGCTCTTTGTCCAGGTGGTGCAGCCATACAATAGCACTAATACGATCACAGCTTAGAAGAATATTTGTTTTATTCGATCCGAAATTAGATTTGCATATGGTCAATTAACTATCGATTGCAATCAACGCTTTTCCAATGCGTATATTGAAATTGCTTTCGGTAGAGGAGATATTGATACCGAAGTATGTGAAATGGTCTATCGGTTGAGTTTGAGTTCCCACCTTTGACTCAAACTATATGGTTCTCTCACCACCCCCAAACGCCTCTCTTCTGCCGAACACCGAAACTCTCTCTACCGCTAATATTTCGCAGGAATTATCTATGTGAAAAATGGGGCCGCAACGAGGCCGTTTTATCTACCGTGGTAAGAAATATCATTCTATCGAACTAATTCGCTAATTTAGTAAATTCTAGTCTTGCCTTGAAAATCAGTTTTGGGGGTTTTAGAAGAATCTGTACTCAGGCACCGTGACGCAAGCATCGGAACGAAATTTTGAAATTTTATGAACATGGAGAGATAGATAGATAGATAAACACTTACCAAGGCAGATCAGGATACATTTTAAATGTATTGAGAAAAAGTGAGCAAGGCTGGCACTCAGGTTCTTGATGCTTCGGACGAGCTAAACATCGTCACTCTTTAAAGCAGTAATTCCCAACGTGGGTCGCATGCCCTACCGGTGGGGCATGCAATATTTTGGTCGGGTTTGTTTAGGGACCCTACCAAAATGAGGGTTGTTATGAGGGATGATATTAGTGATGTCAAATCAACGATGGACGTTTCAAGGTGCAAAAATCTAGAGAAAACTTGTATAAACGGCCAACTTTTTCTTGCTATACAAATTTTCCTTGGGTTTTTGTATTTTGCCACTTTTAAATATATATATATATATATATATATATATATATATATATATATATATATATATCATGATTAAGTCGTGCTGCAGTTTCCCTTGATTTTCTCTCTTACCATCCGTCCCTATGGTGAATCATTTTCCCGGGTCCTCAAGCAGATATCCAGTGCCCATACAGAGCTCATGAGTATCGATCGTTACTGGTCGGCCGACACCGCTGTTTCCATGCGTAAGGGTTCACAAGAGGACTTCACAAATTAGCTCACCTCTGATTCTGCAGTAGTGCCCAGGATGCTCGTCTTATTTTTATGGTTTGTGAGATGGAGGCGATTGGCCGAACAGCTGCTTTTTTGGGGGGGCGCTGCTTCCAGAATTTTTTCAGTAAAGCACGAACTATCATTGTGTAGCTCCCATCCAGCTTTTTCTTTTAACTCGTTGCCATACAATAGCACCAACACGGCTACAGCAAAGAAAAATTCCTGCTTTATTCTATCAGAGAGGTTAGAGTTCTATATGACTGATTACCTTTCGATAGCAGTCCATACCTTTCCTATGCATATATTGAAATTACTTCAGCAGATGTAATATAGTGTACTACATGCAGAGACTTTATTTTACTATAGAAATTCATTTCACAATAATTTTACAATAGAAATGCATTGGACAATTATTTTATTAGAAAATGCATTTTTATCGCCATCTAACTTTAAAATTAATGATATTGTAATATTATTCTGTATTTATGCACTGCACAGAGCTCTGTAAACATTTTACTGATTCAAAACACATTTAGCGTTAACTTTTAATCATAATTACATATATGTATATATATACATACTATTATGACTAAGAGTTTATATATATATATATATATATATATATATATATATATGTATGTATATATATATATATATCGTTCCATTAGTCTTGCGGGTAGAGTGTTTGTCAATGGGTTCAATCCCAGGTCGAGTCATACCAATGACTCAAAAAATGATACTTGATGCCTCCTTGCTTAACGCTCAGCATTATAAAGTAGGGATCGGGGATAAAGTGAAGCAATCCAGGGAAAGAAGTTGTGCCTTCCCCTACACCTCAGTGTGGTAGCTAATAAAAAGGGAGCCTTCGGGTCGTCCTCGACTACAGTCGTCGACTTTACTCACTTGCATATATATATATATATATATAAGATGTAATGGTGTACAACTTTTAAAACATTGCCTTTGTTGCGTGTAAATCAATTGTCTGGAATTACTCGGAAAAGCAAATCGTGTTTAGCTAATTACAGATTAATTCTCGTTAATAGTATCAAAACTTTACGTAAATGTTCTCGTTTTTTGTCTGATTGCAATACTTATCAATCAATAGCTTTATTAGTTTTCAACTGCAGTCACGTCTCACTATCTCTGACATTTCTAATGTTAAACTGAATTTTCATATAAGAGCAAATATTCTCATCATGCTTCCAGTCATTAAATCCAGATTTCCCTAATGATTTATTTGAGCCAGAAGTTGTTTTTTTTTTAAATCAATAAGACAACTCATAAAACTTTTTTCCTCCTTGTTGATTTTCTATACGTCATCATAAAGAAAATACGATTATTCGCTTCTTTGTTTTAAACTACCATAAATTATGGTGTACTTGTCAATCTCGTATATAAGTCGATCTCAAGATTTTTTAGCTCAGATTCTGGATTAGATCTTTAACTGCTGTACAAGCTACCCCCAGACATACAGGAGGCGTTCGTTGTACAATGGTTACCGTCAGATAAAATAGGTTTGGTTGGGTTTCTTTGTTTTAATGGCATATCAACCTTTGTAGGTTATTTAATGCCAAAGCTATTCTCCTAAAAGAACAGTAGTAGAGAAAATAGAGACGGTGACCCAAGTTCAAATCCTGGACGTGGCTGTTTACATTTCACTTAGCGCTTATACCCTTGGGAAAAAAATATCAATCCAATTATTCTCTCTCCAGCTACGGGTAAATTGTAAGGTAGACTGGGCTCTTTAAGCATGGTGTAGCAACCGGTCAAGGAAAAGGGAAGCTCTTAATTCAAACCTGTTAAACTCCGCTAAAAATTGACCTTGTGTCACATCCTGTTCGTGTGAAGAGGTTGGTAAATACATACGGTAGGCTACTGGTAGGCCAAAACTTACCCTCTAAACCGAAATGAAGATAGAGTATGATAATCTTTAATATATTTCTCAATATACATGGTGCCTTCAATAAGTTTCCAGACTTTTTTGTACAGGCATTTAAAATTGTCGTAGATCCTCGGAAGTTATAATTACATACTGCGTTGAGTCAGTGATAATTTCCATTTATAAAAGCAAGTTTAAGTTTCCTTAGCTTTTTTTACTTAAATGTGGCTCAAGGCTGTAAGAATGGAGCACTTAATAAGACTCGAACTCACTTGAGAAGTTTTGTTTGTCTAGCTTGCTAACCACCTGAGGTGGCTAAATTTTTAAACGCAAATTGTAACTATATATTTCTAACTTCCAATCTTTTAAACCCAACCGGAAATTACCTAAATAAAAATTGCCTTTATTGGTCATTCTTATTTCAGTTATGAAAAAGCGCACATCAAAATTTCATCTATGATTTCACATCTCTCAAATAGAGGAACTGAAAGTGCATATTCGAATTGTAATGCTCAGGGGTTATAGGAATAACCAAAAAGCTACAGAAAATTTCAAGTCTTTGTGACAAATGTGCCATTTATCATCATCATGTCATGCTGCTTGCACGGATTTCCCTAACTCTTTCTCTCTCTCTCTCTCTCTCTCTCTCTCTCTCTCTCTCTCTCTGAATATATATATATATATATATATATATATATATATATTTACTAATCTAATATCTACCAGCATTCACAGTACTAGAAAAAAAGAAAAAAAACCGCCAGGAACAAGAGATAAAAGTATCTCGAATCACCGTCCGGGGAAAAAGAAAAAATATTATAGCTCAAAAAGAAAGAAAAGGCCAACCTCGTCAGACCCCTTGAAAAAAATCAAGGGATACGCAGTCAGTTGGTCAAAAGAAAACTAAAACCTTCCGCGAATCCTGCAATGCTACAATTACAAGAGTGCTCAACACGAGAGGAGCCAATTATAAAATTAACTTAAATCGCGAGTCGGAAATCTTCTACTAAAGTTTCACCTTATCGGATCATCAGGAAGTCTAACCCCTAACTTGGGGTTAGACTTCCTGATGATCCAATAAGGTGAAGCTTTAGTAGAAGATTTCCGACTCGCAATTTAAGTTAATTTTATATATATATATATATATATAAGTGAATATACACAGGTACGCGCGCGGACAAACCAATATACCCCTACATTAATTCAATTATGTAAGAACATAGAATATACGTGTATCAGTGTAAATTTATTGGCAAATGTATACGTGTTAGTGCATTTGTATTTATGTGTACACGTTTTTAAAAATCTGTTTCGATTAAATCTATCGTTTATCATATTTCGATTGAATAATCGCCTTTGTGGGGATAAAACTGAGTTGAAAGGTGTTGTCCAACATGCAGATTGCTTTTAGGTAGGATTATATCTTCCATAAACAAATTCCTCATTTGCATTGTAAGTTTCAGAACTTGTAAATGCGTCGTAGAAAACTTCGTCTCTTTCCAGCCATCCGTCTCTATCAGTCATCGCTTCTGGCACGTCTTTCAGGCTACACCCTTTGTCCATACAGAGCTGTGGTAAATAAGTTCTAGCTGATTCTCCTACACTTGCGCGTTCGTGTTAAGGGGCCATAGGAGAACGTCGCTTATGAGTTCGTCCTTGATCCTCTAGTAGTGTCCTTCGTGTCTTGTTGGTCTCATTTTGATAGTCTTCAAGATGGGTGGTAGGTGACCGTACAGCTGCTTTTTTGTGGGATACTGTTTAGTCAAATTCCGAAACTGGTTTTTCAAAGTTTTGTTCTGGTGATACATCATTGAAAGATGAACCCAGACCAGGACGCCCATTGTTGGAATGCAATGCCCGCAAAATACTAAAGAATTAGCCATTGACACTAATACATCATAATCCACAATCTCTTGCCACTTGAAAAATATAGTAAAAGTAAGCATGAAAATCTTCGGGAAAAAATGTCCTCCTCTCGACAACAGGAGAAATATTGGGCTTCTCTGTTAAAAACGTAACGCTACAATCGGCAAGAATCACGAAGAAAAAATATTGGATTTTGACAGGCTTTTCTACCCCATCCATAATATTTACCAGACTTTGTATTAAGAGATTTTCATCTTTTTTCTTTCACAACAATATACTCAGAATGACAAAAGATTTTCTAAATAAGATCTGATGAAAGCGCTTAGGGAAAACTTCTGTAATTTGAAACCAGCTGAATTTTAACTGGAGGGGAATCAACAAGCTTCTTGATAAATGGCAAGAGTCGATTCAAAATAATGACGAATATACTATCGATTGAAATTACTTTATTGTTAAATATTTATTGTTAAATATTTTATCACCATGATATGACGAGCATGTGGCCCAGTCACCTGGGACTGAAGAATACATCGACTGCATCTCTTCTGAAGGGTGAAACTTCCTCAACGAGTGTCCTGGATTTGACACTAAACAATCTGATGGTGAGTCTCCAGTTATGCTGGACCTTTGGGTAATCCGGAATACCCCTTATTGCGATCGCTCCCAGGTCCACTCTGGCCTGAAGTGGTGTCACTTCATAAGGTCCGACCTATGTGTCAAATAGGACTAAACAGTGTACTTATGCTAAACTGAATTGTTTGAAATAGAATTGTTTTTGACATTTGAACTGCGCACTTACGCTAAATTAAATTGTTTGAAATAGAACTGTTTTTACATTTTACTGAGTGTAAACAAAAACTGTACTTATAATAAACTGTGCTGTTTATAATAGAACTGTTTATATTTATAAATATGGATTAGGCATTAAATAAGCAGAAATGGTTGATGTGCCATAAAACTAAATCAAACCAAAGCAAACGACCAGCAAGAAGTATTTGATATGATGCTAGTTTCAAGCTGAAAGTTATTGCTCATGCGATTTCTTTAAACAACTGTGCTGCATCGGGGAAGTATGGAGTGAATGATAAGTTGGTGTGTAATTGGAAGAAAAGTGAAGCCTCACCGAAGAAGTTGCCTAAGAAGGAATATTCTTCAAGAACTGGCATTTGTCACTGGTCTGAATTAGAAAACTACTTAAAAGTTTGGATCAATAACAACTGTAAATATGGCAATACAGTTACCAGAATTGGCATACGGACTCAGGCGCTTATTCGGTTAAAAATAAATCCAGTTGAAAGAGCTGAATTTAAATTAGCTGTAAAAGGTAAGCTCATTTTACCGAAGAGGAAAGGTTTGCAAATGAAGCAAAAGACTAAAATTGCATAAAAACTTCCAGCAGTTTTCGAGAGATATCATCATCATCATCATCAAGTCGCACAGCTTGCACGGATTTGGCTGACTCACTCTCGCTCTCGCTCTCTCGTCATTTGTCCCTATCATCCATCACTTCCGGTAGGTCTTCTTGACTACATTCCGTCTCCGTAAGATTTGTTGCAGGTATGTTTTTTTTCTGTGGCACTATAATGAGCATTCATGTTTATATTTATATATATATATATATATATATATATATATATATATGTATATGGATGTATGTGTATGAGTCTCAGTGTGCGGATGAATGGCCAAAGAAGGGAATTATCTGCAGGATCTTTAACCAGCGTCAGAATGTCTAGTGGGACCCCCTTTGTTGATTTTGGCGCGAAGGTCACACAGAGCAGAGAGTCAGACAGTTCAAGCCCTGGACGCGAGGCTGGTCAGTCGGTTCTAAGACATGGGGCTAGAGCAGTCGGAGAACGGTATGACGTCAGAAACAGGACGTCGAGCGGTGAAAACGATGACTAGAGATGAGTCAGCATCTTTAGTAGCCGTATAGGATTTTCGTGGAGTTCTTTGGTTTCTTTGTTTAATGGCATATCAACCTTTGTAGGTTATTTAATGCCAAAGCTATTCTCCAAGAAGAACAGTAGTGGTACTATTTAACCCATAGCTGGGAGGATAAGGGGGTTCATACCTTTCCCAAGGGTATTTGCCCGAAAATGAACGTAATAGCGCGACTGGAGTACGAACTCGCTTACTACGATTCCGCAGTCCATCGCTTTAACCATTACAACACGAAGACAGCCTCCTCGCGGAGTTCTCGCGATAACCATACATACACACAGAGAATTTTAAATAGTGCTAAACTTCACTTTCCGGCATTTTTGCAATTCTGAATCCGTGTTTGTCTTTTATTCCTTCCACCCTGATAGTTTGTTGGGTTTTTTTTTTGTTTGTTTGTTATTTTATTGTTTTTTTTTTATTGTACAACTTGTAAAATGCCCACTCGTCCGGGTGTGAGAATTGGCTGGTTGGTTGGGTTTTAAGGCATATAAACCTTTGTAGGTTATTTTATACCTAATCCATTTTTGTAGAAATAATCAGTTCTATTTCAAACAATTCAGTTTAGCATTAACAGACAGTTTAATTGTCAAAAACATTTCTATTTCAAGCTATTCAGCTTCGTCAAACAGTTTTAATTCAGCTAATTCAGTTTAGTATAAGTACAGATTTTGTTTACACAGTTAAATGTCAAACCAGTTCTATATTAAAAAATTCAGTTTAGTGTAAGTACAGTTCCAATGTCAAAAACAGTTCAATTTCAAACATTTCAGTTTAGCATAAGCACGCCGTTTAAATGTAAGTACAGTTTAATTGGGAAAAACATTTCTCTTTTAAGCTATTCAGTTAAGTTATACAATTCAGTTTAGCATAAATATGCCGTTAGTTCTATTTAACCCATAGATAGGGCCCAATTAGGTGCTACCACCCTGGGCCAGAGTGGACCTGGGTTTTACCCCTCTTCAGAGAAGCAGTCGGTGTATTTTACAGCCCCAGCCGACAGGGTAAGGTGTAAGAATTAACAACGGGGTCTACACCACTAGACGAACGGCCAAACCAACAAACCGGCCTTGTGTATTGTTTCATACTTCTTGGTCGACCAAATCTGGCACGTCCATATGAAGGGTTCTATATAAAAACGTCACTTATAGGCTCGTCCTTGATTTTCCAACAGTGTTCCGCTTGCCTAGTTCGTCTTATTTGAATGGTTTTAAAGATAGGAGGTATGTGGCCGCACAACTCTAGTTTCGTTGGATGTTGTTTCCAGCATATCGCGTTAATATCATACTTCGTTTGTATTTTGTTTTTATCATTTCATATCAATCTGTGTTGATTTATTGAATATGTCAACCCCCCCCCAAAAAAAGAAACATGCAAAGATAATAGCAAAATTGCAATATGAGCACTGTTAAAATGGTTGCTGAAGACATTAGGTTTATAATACACAGAAATATTTATAGAAATGTCCTCCAGGATACATGACACAGTGGATAAAAACGTTGGTTAGATCCAGTGACATACCCAAAAAACTATGAGTTCAATATCCGGAGAAGGCAGTGGAGAACTTTCAGAGGGGAAATTAACAGGAGATAACTGACAACTGACATCCATTAAAACATGTTTTGTGGAACTAGAAATCTACCCTGGTGAGCGAATATTCGAATATTCCAACGGCCAGAAGATAAACATGGCGACAAAAATGAGGACAATAGTCCGAAAAATGTAAATAATATACATAATACCTCACCTCAGATATGTCCTCCAAACATGGGTTATGTTGAAAATGTTTGTGGCAGTCAACTGGAATTACGGTAGGTGGTGTATACAGAATGTTTGGAGCACTGATCCACTGATCCACTGGCTGTCAACTCTTTGGTAAAGATTTAAACTTTAGTCGACCCCTAGTATTGTAGGAATTTTTTCAAGCTTAAAAAGTCGATTTGTATGCTTCAATTTACTGTAGTTACTACACCACTGGAATTCATCCTGTTATTAGTTTCCCGAACTGATACTTTACAAAGCTATAGTTTTCTATCTTAGAACTTTAACGTTTTCGTTTTTATTGATGTATCACAATTACAGCTATGCCACCTAGATTACGCGCGAAGGGCTGTGTAAGGTGATAACCTGGATATAAACTCTAGGGGGATATCCTCGTGGTGTAATGGTTAAAACCCTAGACTGCGATATTACTTTCACTTTCGGACAAATACCCTTTGGAAAGGTATGAAACCCCTTATCCTCCCAGCTATGGGTTAAATTGTACCACTATTGTCTTTCTAAATGGATGGATTTGGCATTAAATAACCCAAGTAGGTTGATATGCCATTAAACAACAAAACCAAACCAAACTATAAACTCTATGTCGTCGTGTGCAATGTGACGAGATACACATGCAATTGTGGAGTTCTGGGATAGGCAGGATGTCCAGCGCCCGGAAGCGTCGAAAGTAAAGCTCTGGAAAAATGACGTACACAAACTCGACGACATGCACGAAAGGACTGAATCAAAGATACGGAATGAAAATACGATTTACTTAGAGTTTATACAGACGATTTACAACCATTATTTCCCGTCCGCATAAACTCACCGGACACCGAATTCATTCCCTATGATGATAGAACTCAGTACCGGCCCATTGATCTAATGGGTAGAGTGTTCGCCATTGGCTCGGGAGACCGGAGTTCAATCCCAAGTCGAGTCACAACAAAAACTCAAAAAATGGTACTTGATACCTCCTTGCTTTACACTCAGCATTATAAGGTTTGTATCAAAAGTAAAGTGGAGCAATCCAGGGAAAGGAGAAGTGCTGGCTTCTATGTCTCGGTGTAGTAGCTATTGAATAGGGAGCCTTCGGGTTGCCATAAACTTAGAGAGGATTAATCATTCTTATCACAACTGATGATAGATAGAACGATAACTTAAACAGAGTCCAGTAGGCAATAAAAATTCAGAAATAATTTTTAGCAGATTATGCAATCATAGTTAAAAGTTCCTGAACATGATTGTACTTGTTTTTAATACCATACAAATTCTCGAGGGTTATTCAATGCGAAAGCCATCCTTTTAGAAGAACGGTAGTGGTACTATTTAACCCATAGCTAGAGTAATAAGAGCGTTCCTACCTTTCCCAACGGTATTAGTCCAAAAGTGAACGTAATAGCGCAACTGGGGTTCGAACTCGTTTACTATGTCAGAGTCTAGCACGTCAACCACTACGGTAAGGGAACTCCTCTCACAGGTCAAGAACAGTATTAATACTTTTGTGGCTGCAACCCAACGTGAGTAAAAGAGAAGGTCAGAGTCGTAAGACAACTGCGAAGAGAACTGGAAAATGAAGAAGGTTACAGGGTTGTTAAAATGGTTATAAATTTATCATTAAACGGTTGGCTTGTGTGTCTCAGTTATCTCTTTGCGATGTTGCCTTACCCAACTTAGCTATGAGCTGGGAGCACTCTGACTTTCTGTCACGTATTTTTTGTCACTGTTCTCATTCCATCTATTTAATTAATTTCACATTTTCTCCATGTATATTTATAACAATCCCTCTCTCTCTCTCTCTCTCTCTCTCTGACACATGACTGGAGCCTCCGAGTAATTAGTGCTCTAGGCGGCTCTCTAAGTTGCTAGTATCTTGGGCTGGTTCTTGAGTAATAAAAACATGATAATTAATATACTGAGAATCTAACATGTATGTACCATAGCCCGATATGGATATGCGAAATGGACATATAATGTTCATATATGTATACATAGAAGATAGGAATCTTGAAACACGAAAAAACTTACGACTTCTCAGTTCAGGTAAGAAAATTTTTATTACCTTTGAGTTTAAAAGGTTTTTCGACATAAGGAGAGAGAGGCACAATATTTCTATTCTGGCTTTTTCATCTGACCCCCATCTCGTGCGACACCTGCCCAAGGCCTCCGCGAGCAAGCAAAAGTCAACCCTTCTCGTCCGGTGTCAATCTCAACTCTACTGACTTTTTCAAAATCTCCCAAAATCCTCCGCGCGCTTCCGGTACGTGACGTCACCTATACTCTGTAACCCCGTTTCCCATCTCAGGCTATTGTGACATCTCTGACTGACACGTCCGCTCCGTACGCCCGCGCGTGAACACCTGTGTTAATGTTGCACCTAAGTAACCCATGCACTGAGCCGAAAGGTTCTCGGCCTAACTAAAACCAAAGGCATGAAACGAAATCCCTCGGCCATTATATTACATGTATAAGCGGTAATAACTTGTAATAGTTGAGAATATATTGAGATAAAATAAGCAGGTAGGTAATTACATAGATAGATAGATAGATAGATAGATAGATAGATAGATAGATAGATAGATAGATTGGAGAAAGAGAGGTTTATACACGCCTTCTTATCTGCATTATTACACAAATTTAGTCAACTAAATAAATAAATGAATTGGTACTTTGGAGATATTCGTTTTTCGAAATCAACAATTAAATTCATTTAGAATGACTAGAGAGGAAAATGAGGTGAGTAATGAAGAAACCAGACTTCTTTGTTAGACTGGAATGCAATTTGTTAAAATTAAAAGAAATGATCAGGAAAAAAATAATAATAATACAGTAGGGTAATGTCGCTCCGACTCAATCAGCAATCTGGTTACACATTAAAATCAACTTAATCACTTGTGATGAGTTATGTCCCTTGAATGCAGAACATGATTGATTGACCTTGTCGAATGTCTGTTTGCTATATTTCAGATTTTGACTTTTTTTTTTAAATTTTTACTATGCATATTTTTCTTGTTATTTTCGTTCGTCTGTTTATTTAAGAGACTGAGATAAATAGATGTAAAGAGATTTACGTAGATAGATAGATAGATAGATAGATAGATAGATAGATGTAAAGAAACTGAGATAGGTGTGCAATATCTCAGCTATTGATATGTGTTTAAAATTTTTGCTCTGTATATTTTTTTTATTTAAGTTTGTTTATTTAAGAGACTGAGATAAATAGATGTGAAGACAGATAGATAGATAGATAGATAGATAGATAGATAGATGTGACGACACTGACATAAATTTGCTATATCTCAGCTACTTTTAAAATTGTTAATACATATATATTTTTCTTGTTACGTTTGTTTATTTTCCATTCTAAATGTTATTTATTTATTCATATGTCCTTTCTTTTGATTTTATTTTATGTAAGCTCAGCAATTTTTCATTGATGTTGGTACCATGTAACCCAAAACAGTCTAACGCATGTTTCTTAGAGAGGAGATTCCATGAACGGAAATTTCTTTATATGGAGTCCGAACAACCTCCTACCAAATGAAAAGCATACATCCATTTCTTAAGAATAACTCAGAAGTTTAAAAAAATAAAGTGTGCGCGAACCTAATATGATTGGAATCTTTGGTCCTACACCTTGTGAGCAGTATTGCTTGTTAGCAAATATGCTGACTCAAAAAGATATCATTTCGAAGATGAGTGGAAATTAGCTCTGGAGGCAAGTAATATTTTCCTGCATAAATTTTTTTAAACTTTTAGATAGAACGCCATATTTTTTAACATTACGCATAGTACATTCACAATTTTATTAAAGTTTCTTTATATTCTATATCTCATATATATATCATCATCATCATCATCATATCGTGCTGGCAGCACGGATATAACCGGGACATTGGCCCAGCGGTTAGAGTGTTCGCCAATGGCCCGGGAGACCTGGGTTCAATCCCAGGTCGAGTCATACCAAAGACTTTAAAAATGGTACTTGATACCACCTTGCTTAACACTCAGCATTATAAGGTACGGTTCAAGGGTAAAGTGGAGCAATCCTGGGAATGGAGTAGCGCCCTCCCCTACACCTTGGTGTAGTAGCTATCGAAAAGGGAGCCTTCGGGTCACCCTCTACTATGGTCGCTAACTATATATATATATATATATATATGTATGTATATATATATTATACAATTTCAGTTTAAGTTTACCAATATTTTAATTCATATGCGTATATATATATATATATATGTCAATGCACACAAAACTGAATATATGCGCTATAATCAAACAGGCGACATTTCCACACTAGACGGAAATTCTTTGAAACTGGTAGACAAATTCACCTACCTAGGAAGCAGTGTCTCATCAACCGAAAAAGACGTCGACACGTGGATAACGAAGGCATGGACAGCTATCGATAAGCTATCGGTCATATGGAAATCAGAGCTGACCGATAAAATGAAACGCAGTTTTTTTCCAAGCAGCGGTCGTATCGATACTGCTGTATGGATGTTCTACTTGGACGCTAACTAAACGACTGGAGAAGAAGCTAGACGGCAATTACACAAGAACGTTGTGTAATTAAAATATATGTATATGTATACATATATTTATACATATAAAGTATATGTATATTTATACATATACAATACAATAATGATTTAGGATTTTTTTTTAAATTTATGCATATATATTTATACATATACAATATATGTATATTTATACATATATTTATACATATAAAATATATGTATATGTATACATATATTTATACATATAAAGTATATGTATATTTATACATATACAATACAATAATGATTTAGGATTTTTTTTAAATTTATATATATCTTTATGCTTATACTATGTAGATTCAACTTAATTTTCTTTACTTTTTTTTTTTAAATTTTCATCATACAACGTGTGAAAGCACGTGCGATACCATGTCCTCATCAGCTGCCATCCAGGGGTGATAACACAGTTTCGGTAGCTCAAAACTTTAAAAAACTTAAGTTTCTTTACTTATTTATCTATATTTATGCATATGCAACACAATTTAAGTTGTAATTTTCATTAAATTTTAATTTTAATTTTTTTAGATATTTATCCATGAACTGGAAACTTACTGTCAATGAAAATTCCCAAAAACTAAATCTGTTAACCATTTGACTTTCTTTTCTTTTTTTTTTTTTTCTTTTTTTTTTTATTAACTGTGTAATAAATTTTTGGAACAAATGACTTAATCAGATCAAGAACAGAAATAGCATTGAAAATTTTAAAATTGAATTCGATGAATTCAGAAATTTTGCTTTGACAAAGAAATTAAGAGGGCATTTTTAGAAAGTATCGAAAGCAATTAGTAGAATTTGATCTGCATATTGATATTGTATTGATATAGTATACGTACAGTGCAAAATTTCTTCTTTTTTTTTCTATGGTTGATGTGAGAAGATAATAAAAAGGGAAGATGTGTAAGGAGGCATGTCAAACAAATAAAATTGACGACTTAGTGGAGGACGATACCCATTACTGGATTCATACCTTTCCCAAGGGCATTAGAACATGTGAAATGTAAGGATTTATACTCGGGTCACAGTGTTCATTTCCAAAGACAATAACAATTACACTGCGCGTACATATATATATATATATATATATATATATATATATATATATATATATATATATATATATATGCATTCAATAAGTCTCCAGACTTTTTTGTACAGGCATTTAAAATTGTCGTAGACTCTTGAAAATTCAGTATGTCATTGCTATACTTCTTATGAGATGACAGACCAATTTTTATGATTTCAGGTTTAAATGAACAGCTACAGCAGGAATAGGAATAGACCCTACTAAAGCCTGATTGTCACAGCTGGGGAATTTCAAAAATGCAATCTGGACGTGAGGACACTTTAGAAGAACGATATGCAATAAAATTATGTTTGGAACTTGGAAACAATACCACAGAAACCTATGGAATACTTCAGACTGCTTTTGGAGCATCTTGCATGAATCTAGCATCGGTTTTGAGTGGCATAAGAGATTCAAGGAAGGCAGGGAGTCTGTGAGGGATGATGAGAGGTGTGGGAGGAGTAAGGAAGTCAATACATCAGAGTTCATTGGCGAAAGGGTTAGGGTTAGGGTTACTATGTTGAGGTCTTAAGGGAATTCAGGAAGAGATTCCTAGGGGAGAGGCCAGCACTCTTCATATCAGGTCGGTGGCATTTCCACCAGGACAATACACCAGTCCACAACTCAATCCTTGTCACAGACTATTTGACCAAGATGGGTATCAAGACAGTTCCTCAGCCTCCCCTATAGTCCAGACCTTGCTCCCGGTGACTTTTGGTTATTCCCTAAGCTCAGAGGCTGTCGTTATGAGACAATTGAGGAGATAAAAGAGGCTGTGACGAAGGTCATCGACACGTTCACATAAGAGGACTTCCATGGGGCCTTCGAGAAGTTGTTGGAACGGTACAAGAAGTGCATTGCAACCGGAGGAGATTACTTCGAAGGAGACGAGAGTTTCATGTGTATACTATCAATAAAAGTGACCATACCAAAAAAAAAAAAAATCAGGAAACTTATCGTATGCACCTCGTATATATTCTTAAAATGATGCTCTTGAATACAATTCGAAAAACATAACACTGCTCTGAATGTGTCACTGTTCATAAATTACTAAACGAATATAAGTATACAAGTGTATGTTAGTCAAGTTTTCCAAACTAGATAAACCTATGTACTACAATTGTTCTTCTACCAGGATATATATATATATATATATATATATATATATATATATATTTATATATCATCATCATCATGTCGTGCTTGTTGCACGGATTTCCCTGACTTTCGCTCGTCACTCGTCTCTATTGTCCGTTGCTCCCGCCAAGCCTTCTAGGCTACATCCTGTGTCCGCACAGAGCCGCTGTTGGTAAGTTCTAACAGGTTGTCCAACACTCGTGCGTCTGTGTGAAGGAGTCCAGAGAAGTTAGCTTATGGGTTCGTGTTTAGTTCCCCAGTAGTGTCCAACATGTCTTGTTCGTCGGACATGGATGGTTTTATAGATGGGAAGCAGGTGGCCGTATATCTTCAGCTTTGTGGGATGTTGCTTCCAGGATTTGTTCATTACAGCTCGTAACATTCTTGTGCAATTGCAATCAAGCTTTTTCTCTCTACGCTTTGTCAGCGTCGATGAGGTGCACCCATATAGTAGTATGTACCCGGCTGCTGCCTGGAAAAAATTGCGTTTTATTTCATCAGATAGTTCTGACCTCTATATGACCTATTGCCTATCTATAGCTGTCCATACCTTCGCTAGTCGCGCATTGATGTCGTTTTCGGCTGATGAGACGCTTCTTCCAAGGTAGATGAACTTATCCACTAATTTCAGAGCACCACATTTTTGTTTGAAGATGTCTCCTTTTTTATTTTTATTAAAGCACATGTATTCCGTTTTGTCTGCATTGACATAGAGGCACATGCTGTCTGCTTCCTTCTTCAGACTATACAGCAGGGAGTGTATTTGCTAGAAGCGCATTGTTATCATTGTCGTCCGCGTCCGTAATTGTTTGTGCGGGGTATCGCCTGCGTCTTTGCCAAAGTCAAGCCATTTTCTTTCATTCAATTTATTGACGTTCGAACTACGTTGTCTAGACAGATTACGAACAGGTATGGGGCTAACGTATCTCCTTGCAAGTCTCCTGCAACAATATCAAAGAAGTCTGTGTCTCCAACCGGTGATCGAACTTTTACTTTCGTGTTTTTATAGATGGCTTCGACAGTTTCTTTTTGGGAAACTATAGGCTAGAAGTATTTGTTCCATCTTCTCTCTGTCTATGGAGTTAAATGCCTTAGAGAAATCTACAAATAAGAATGTCGACGCGAGGTTTTTTTTTTTTTTTTTGTTTTGTTTTTTTTTTTTCTGATTCCTTCTAAGATTCGACGGATTGTCAAAATTTGTGATGTTGTGGATCGATTTCTTTAAAAACAATTGGGATTCTTCCTGAGAATTTTATCAATTTCGGCTTCGATGCGGCTGAGTAGCAGAGCGTCGTAAATCTTAGCCGCCATAGAAGTAAAGGTTATACCTCGGTAGTTCTTGGCAATTCCGTGGTCACCTTTCTCGGGAAATGGGAGGATGCAGTCCTTTGTCTATCTGTGTATTGTGTTCTTGTTACATACGGCGTTGCAGTATCGGAGCAGTTGGTCATCGAATTTCCTTGTCTTCCATACCTCTGATAAATATATATATATATATATATATATATATGTGTGTGTGTGTGTGTGTGTGTGTGTGTGTGTGTGTGTATGTGTGTGTGTTTCTTCTCTTTGTACAAGAACGAAAGTGGTACTGTGTAACTCCTTGCTGAGAGGATAAGCGGTTTCATTTTCTCACAGGTCCGAAAGAAAACGTTATAGTGCAAGTGGAGTTCGAATTCACTTACCACGATGTCATAATCCAACATGTTAACCATTGAGATATGAGGACTGCCTTTAATATGTATATATACATTCATATAGGGAGAGGGAAACAGAGACGAAGTGGGAGAGTAAGAGAGATATATTCGTAGAATTAGTATCATCAGATCCCAGGATATCAGCGTTTTTCTAACTGCAGGATGGTCAAGGCCTTCCCCAAATTTTCTAAAACATCTGGAGTAATTAGCGTTAACTAATTGCCATAGAGAACCCACACTTTCAAGTTATTTACCCAAAATTGGCAGAAGAAACTGATTTATGACTTGAAGTTGCAGATTTTATTTTGCTTTAAGATAACCATGTCACCACAAATGAATATATTATACCCAACCCTTTCGTATAAGTGGGATGCAAAATTAAGCCAGTTTTTTTAGTAGATTTTAACAGGTTTGATTTTCCCATAGTTTTCTTTCTCCTAGACTGGTTGCCATACCAAGATTAAAGAGCACAATCTGCTCTACTATTTACCCATTCCTGGGGGGAGAATAATTGGATTCATACCTTTCTCAAGTGTATTAGTGCTATGAGAAATGCATACAACATTGACCAGTGTATATATATATATATATATATATCACATGTTAAGGATCTTAAAATTATATAGACAAAATATGTGTTTATTATTTAATCAAACATACCTAAATAAAATGTGTTCGCGCGTGAGCGCGTGTGTGTGTCTAGTTGGTCAGCAGTCTTTCATTTAAGCATGTTTGATTAAATAATAAAGACACATTTTGTCTATATAATTTTATTAAGTTTACTGATAAGTGTCTTAGTTTCAGATTGGAATTGGTGGATGAATTTACCAAAATTGTCCCGAGCACTTTCGGAACTTTCATAGGCCATCATCAGGGGTTACTTGCATGTATAGAGAGTGTTTTTTAAAGAGTGTTTTTTAAAGAGTTTTGAAAAAGTTTTTAGATTTTTTTATAACATTACAAAATTATGTAAACGCAGAGTTGGATAAAACTGAGATGCTGATGAATTTAAAAAACAGAATGTTATCAACTGAAATAGAATAGTATCAAGAAATATGTAAAATTAAAAAAAAAGTGAGGGGTTGTTTTATATTTTTAAGTTCATTAAGGAAGATAGTTCGAGAGGAAGATAGTAGTTTAGCTCTGGAAATAAGTGTTTTTATGATTGTTCTTTTATAACGGAAGGGGCATTCACTAGGGAAATTGAGGGTGCAAGGATAAATATTGGTATGTTTTTATATGTGGAGGTGGTATATATACACACATATATATATTTATGTGTGTGTGTGTGTGTGTGTGTGTGTGTGTGTGTGTTTTTCCATATATAGGTATATTTTCTGAATTAAATAAAATCATTTTTCTTACCATTGTTATTCTACACACAAACAGACATACATATAACGAACATTGAAAAGAAAAATTCTTTTTACACAACAACTACATGTGTGTGTGTGTGTGTGTGTGTGTTTTAAAGACAAACAGACAGACAGACGGACAGACCGAGACAGTCTGCGTATTATTGCACATGGATGTATATTCATATAAATATGCAGAATAAAAATAAAATCTAAATTCCTTGTTTTTACCCAAGTAAATAGGCTAATTGGTATGGCCGGGGGATAATATTAAGAGTAACTCTGATATTTTGTGTCTTAATTAGGTGAAAATTTCCCTTCATTTTTTAAAAGAAAAGAAATTGACGTTGTAAGTCGTCTTAGTGTTTTTCATCCTACGATCAGGGTGACTGCAAGGGTCTTTAAATCAACGCCAATCGTTATTGTTTAATCTCTCAGTCAATCCAATTAGAATCTTGTCACAAACAGTTAACTTATCGCATAAAAAAGCACAGTTGCACTGAACAAGTCAATTTATAGGTACAAATTTATATATATATATATATATATATATATATAGGTATTCATTGTTGTTTGTTGATTCGTTCCTTATTTGGTTCTCCGTTGATCGAATCTTGCGCACAAATTAGGTTGACAAAAATATTCAGATGTAAAGCAGGAAACACCGAGAGTTTTGGAAATATAGAATATGAAATAATAGAAAGGTAAGCATATATATATATATATATGTGTGTGTGTGTGTGTGTGCGTGTGTGTGTGTGTGTGTGTGTGTGTGTGATAAAAATAAGAGTATAAATCAACACTGACAACGGATTCAGCAATTTTAATATTTCTTACTTCACTGAAAAAAGTACTTCCTCGGAATGAAAAAGGGATTTTTCTGAAGTTTAGCCATTGAGGAAATAGGTAAAATAATGATAGAAAGGTAAATATAAATATATATATATATATTGTCATCCTCAAACTGACTGTTTTGTTGTATCACAACTCTTCAGTATGGCTAAACACGTAGGACGCTTGAAACAGGGATCGAAACCCGTCCAACGTTAGACTTAGTATCATACCGCTCAGCCAGCAAGCGAACAACGTCAGCTCGGGAATTAATCGGCATTATGTAGTAGCTTTTTTTGTTTAGATTTTTGCCTTACCGGATACTAGAGTGCTCAATTCATTCGAAGAGCTTTGCATTATGCGAGTGGCAGTGGTAAATTCTCTCGCCAGAGTGCTCAACCCCCGTGGAGGAGCGTGTATATTATCAACCACTGACAGGCTTTTTCGTTGTATCACAACTCTTCAGTGTAGCTTCACATGTAGGACAATTGAAGCTGGGATAGAACACAAACCAACGATAAAAATAAGTGGATAAGTGGATAAACCAACACTGACAACGGATTTTGTAATTTTTATGTTTCGTTCTTTATTGAAAAAAAGAACTTCCTCAGAATGAATATGAGTTTTTCTGAAGTTTAGCAATTGAGGGAATAGGTAAAATAATGATAAAAAAATAAAATAAAAGGAGAGAAGGGTCTAAAGAAAAGAGACAGAAAAGAAAAGCCTTGGCCATCGGCCCAGATGGTCAAGTCAAAACCAATAATCCCTGTCGCCATCACTCTAACCTATATCTATTTTTCTCCCTTTTTTTCTTTTCTGTCTCTTTTCTTCATACCATTCCCTCGTTTTATATTTTTATCATTATCTTATCTATTTTCGCAATTGCTGAACTTCTCCGCCAGTTCCCTACATGTCTTGTTCGTCTTAGGTGGGTTTTGAGATAGAAGGCCGGTGACTTTACAACAACTGATTTGTGGAGCGCTACTTCCAGGAGTTACAGCACGTAACATTTTTGTGTAGTTCCTACCTCGCCTTTTCTCTTGGTGTTTTAAAAGATTTCAGATGGTGCATCCATACAGTAGTACTGACACAACCTCCGCTGGGAAGAAATCCCGTTTTATTTTATCAGTAAGATCAAAGTTCCATATGATCGGCAATTATTCAATAACAGTCCACGTCTTCTCAGTACGTATGTTGACTTTGGTTTCAGTAGATAAGATGTTGCTGCTGAGGTATGTCAAATGGTCTACAAATTTCAAAGGCTCACTATATAATGTGCAGATTGTTCCATCGTGTTTTAAACAATATATATATATATATATATATATATACTTTTTTTAAAGTTACTTCTTAAAGAAACACCCAGCGCTAATTATGAGAATTCTCATGAAGCAATCAGAACAGAATATCATTTGTATTATTTTCAGCTCATTGCCTAGTCCCTTAGTTTATTCTCGGAAATTTCGGATTAAAGAATATACTAATTAGTAAGCTTCAACTAATTATTTAAAGAAACAATTATTTCCAACTAGATTATTTAGGTGATTATTATTTGCAGAGCCGGCGCGTATAACCTACAAAACTGCGATTTACGTTGGAACGGATGAGCGGATTTCATCTATTTTCTATGTCTACTGGTTTATGAAAATAAATATATAGTTTGGTTGGGGCCTCGAATAAAAGTTTTGGGGAGCATAAGATGCCAGTACCGGCTCACAAGAAATTCAAATTCTTGATTGGTTGGTTAAGTTTCATGGCATATCAACTATGTAAGTTATTTAATGCCAAATCTTCTTTATAAATATTATATATGATTTCTAATTTATTCAATCATTCATTTGCACACAGTCAAATAATTCCAAGTATTGCTATGTTATACCAATAAGTCGATTTATTCACACAGTTAAAAAGCTTCAAGTATTCCTATTTAACACTAATAATTCTATTCATCACTACTCCTTTTTTAGCACACAGTTAAATAGTTCTAAGTATCACTAACAATTCACTTAAACCTCAATCATTTGTTTACACGCTGTTAAATCGTCAAAAAGTTCTATTTCTAATAATTCAATTTAACATAATTCATTTGTTTGGACACATTTTAAATGTCAAACAGTTCTATTTGACCCATAGATAGGACCTTATTAGGTGCGACCACTCCGGCCCAGAGTAAACCTGGGAGCAATGGCTATGAAGGGGTATTCCAGATTCCCCAAAGCCTCGTTATCAGACTATTTAGTGTCATATGCAGGACACTTGTAGGGTGGGGTCTTCTTCATCTGCAGAGATGCAGTTCGTGTATTTTACAGCCCCAGCCGAGTGGGCTGAGAAATTCAAAGTTGAAAATCGGTTTTTTGCTTTCTTTTATATCAGGTCAACACTTGTTGAATGAGTTAATGTCGGACTCAATTCTTTTATAGGATTTCAAGTCATTACTTAATAAAAATAATCAGTTTTCTTTTTGCACACAGTTATATGTTTTTAAATATTCTTATCTAATCCTTATAACTTAGACACAGTTATATGGTTTCATTTAGCTACTCTTACTTAACAACAATAACACTGGCCTACATTAAAATATTTTTTCTAAAGGTCAAAGGTTTATCAATTGATATATGACCGCCATTTTATGCTTAATTAAAAAAATACCATTCATTGTATTTGGTCTGGTGTTTAAGATGTCCTTGAATACTTCCCAATAAGTTGTACGCAATAATCCTATTTACCCAACCCCTCCGCTCGGGCAGGATATGACACAAGGTCAATTTTTTAAGCGGAGTTTAACAGGTTTGAATTCAGAGTTTTCCTTCTCCTAGACTAGTTGTACGCAATAATAAAACTTATTCAAAAGCCTGTGGACTCTTCTTGTCAGATTTGATCTTGGATACCTGATATTTAGTATTGCATATAATGTATGAGTTCCTAACTACAGTGTACCACCCTACTCGCTAATACCAACATACCTAGAGAAGACGGAGCTTATCCTACAGTGGTCCAGTCGATTGGGGCTGTAGAATACACCGACAGCATCTCTGTAGAGGGGTAAGACCTCCTAACGTGTGTCCTGGATATGACACTAAACAATCTGATGGTGAGGTTCCAGTAATGCTAGAGCTTTGGGGAATGCAAAGTACGCCTTCATTGCTTTCGCTCCCAGGTCTACGCAGGCCTGGAGTAGTATCACCTGACAGAGTACTATCTATGGGTCAAACAGAACTAAATTGTGTTCTAATGCTAAACTGAATTACTTGAGAAAGAACTGTTTTGATATTTAAACTGCGTAATTATGCACAACTTAATTTTTTTAAATAGAACTGTTTTTGACATTGAAACTGTCTTTACACTAAACTGAATGGCTTGAAAAAGAAATGTTTTTGACTTTTAACTATGTATGAACAAAAACTAGACTTATACAAAACTGAATTGTTTGAATTATAACTGTTTGACTAAACTGAATAACTTGAAATAGAAATGTTTTTGACAATTGAACTGTGTACTCATACTAAACTGAATTATTTGAAATAGAACTGATTATTTGTATTAAAACTGATTTGGCGTTAAATAACCTACAAATGTTGATATGCCATGAAAACCAACCAACTAACCAGCCAATTATCCCACAGCTTAAAACGATTTTAATGTACAGTGTTAAGTGTCAACGACAAGCTGAGGGTTGATTTATTTTTTCTCTTGTCTGCTTGTCATTTGTATTCTAAGAGGTTCTGTTATATCTGCTGTAGAGTGGTTACTTCTAACCCTCAAGCAAAAATCACTAACTTTGTGAAGAAGACATATTGCGATAACTTTGGTGACAAACTAGGGAATCAGGATAAGCCATTCGTTCTTCACATTCGGTGAAAAACGGGTGGTGAACTTAAGGGGTTGGAGGAATGGTAAAAAGAAGTGTATGCCATTTACTATTCCAATGGTCTGTGGGAGCAGGAAAAGATCTGATCACTGACTGCTATTTCTGCATGATAAATCTAAAAGGAATAAATCACAAGAACAAATACTCTGTCCAATACCCTGATGTTCCTTCTGACATAAGACTAATCCCTCATGGCCCAGACCTTCCTGTTCCTGAGCCAGATGGTAACATTGAATATAGCTCTGATTCCGAATATAGTGACATGACTGTTTTGGCTGGGGATGACGCATACAAGCCAGAAGAGGACGACCAGCCAGTACCCTTGATACAAGTAGAACTAAACGACTTGACACGAGACCTGAACCGTTCAAAGTAGTCTACTCAGTTGCCGAGTTCACGTCTCAAAGAGAAACATCTGTTGGCACCAGGAACAACGTTCTATTGGTATCGAGACCATGAAAGAGAATTAAGATAGTGTTTCACGTTCCAGGAAAAGTCATCATTGGTTTATTGCAACAATATTACTAGATTGATCAAATCAATGGGCTTACAGTATGATGAATGACTGTACTTCTTATTTTCTGTATTGATATCATTGGGTATATTTTCTTCTTGATAGGTAAACTCTTCCCTAAAACCTCTATTTTTAATGGCATCCATATATATCTTACTACTCTCTTGGACAGCGTCAAATCAACCGAAAAGGACATCGAAACGAGGTTAAAGAAAGCATGGACAGCTATCAATAGGCTATCGATTATATGGAAATCAGACCTAACCGATAAAATGAAACGCAGTTTCTTCCAGGCAGCGGTCACATCGATACTGCTATACGGGTGCACTACATGGACGCTAACAAAACGGCTGGAGAAGAAGCTAGACGACAATTACACAAGAATGCTGCGTGCAATCTTAAACAAGTCCTGGCGGCAACACCCCACAAGACACCAACTGTACGACCACCTGCCTCCTATCACGAAAGCTATTCAAGTTAGACGAACCAGACATGCAGGACACTGCTGGAGAAGCAGGGACGAACTCATAAGAGATGTACTTTTATGGACCCCCACACATGGCCGTGCAAAAGCAGGACGACCAGCACGAGCATACATTCAGCAGGGCGATGAACGTTTGGAAGGAGCGGCAAGAGAGGGTCAGGGATATCCGTGCTACCAGCGCGACATGATGATGATGATGATATATATAGCTAAAGTTGGCGACCATAGTCGAGGGTAAACCGACGGTTCTCTTTCAAGTGGCTACTTCACCAAGGTGTCGCTACATCTTATCCTGGATTACTCCACTTTACCTTTCCTACGTATCTTATAATACTGAGTGTTTAACAAGGAGGTATCAAGTACCATTTTTGAGTCTTTGGTATGACTCGACCTGGGATTGAAACCCGGTCTCCCGGACCATTAGATAACTCTCTGGCATAAAGGTTATCTCTAAGTAAAACATTAATTGAAGCTTTGAATCCATTTCTTCTTTTAGATATCGTCGTGGGTTCAAACTCCAGTCGAGCTATTACTGTAACATATATAGGTCCAAAAATACGACCAAGATATTCACATGCATAAAACGTTCATAAACATACAGGAATCCGAAATAAAATGTTCATAAACATATAGGAATCCGAAAACACTCGAAATTGGTTCAGGTACGAAACCCTTATTCACCTTTATGAGTTTAAGGTTTTTCGACACGAGGAGAGAGAGACACAATTTCTTACTATCCTGACTTTTCCATCTAACCCCACCACGTGTGGCCCCCATCGCAAACTACTGGTCTGGCCTCGGTGAGCTCCGAAAATCGACTTTCTCGTTCAGAGTTTAAATCTTAACTCTCTTTTTTTTCAAATTCCCAAATCCTCAGCCCATCGCTTTCATGCATGATATTATTCACGTCCCCGGTTCCATTTCCTATCTGGGTTTTTTATTGTGACATCTGTGATTGTCACATTCTCCCCGCATGCGCGTGAACACCTGCACTCAAAGTGTGCACCTAACTATCCCATGCACTAAGCCAAAAGATTCTCAGCCTAACTAAACCGAAAGGTAAGGTATACAAAGCGAAAAATGATAATATAAAAAAAATCCCTCCGAAATTATATAACATAACGTTCACTTTCTGACTAATATCCTTGCAAAATATATAAACTCACAAATCTCTCAAATTATGGATTAAATAGTAACACTGTCATTCTTCTATGAAGGATGGCTTTGGCATTAAATAACCCACGAAGTTTCCTATGGCATTAAACAAAGAAATCCAAATTTAAAACCTGATATCGGTTGAGTAGAGCAGTATGAACTCTTTTACCTTGTAAAGACAACTAATCGCATGATTTAAATCCACCTACAAACATGGCTTACCCAGTCGGCTGAGGTTGTAGAATACACCTACTGCATCTCTGCAGACCCCTCCAACGAGTGTCCTGATTATGACACTAATCTGATGGTGAGGTTCCAGTAATGCTGGAGCTTTGGGGAATGCACAGTACCCATTCATTATCATCTCTTCCAGGTCCATTCTGGCCCGGAGTAGTAGCACCTGGTTTGGTCATATCTATTTGAGGCAAATAGAACTGAACTGTGTACTTATGCTAAATTGAATTGCTTGAAATAGAACTGATTTGATATTTAAACTGCGTACTTATGCTAAACTGAATTGTTTAAAATTGAACTGTTTTGACATTGAAACTGTGCACTTATGCTAAACTGAATTGTTTGAAATAGAACTGCTTTTGTATGCTAAACTGAATTGTTTGAAATAGAACTGTTTTTGACATGGAAATTGTGTGCTTATGCTAAACTGAATTATTTGAACTAGAGCTGGTTTTTTTTATTTAACTACGTGTAAACAAAAAACTATACTTATATTAAACTGAATTATGTGAAATAGAACTGTTTATGTGTATAAAAATGGATTTGGCATTGATAACCTGCAAGGGTTCATGTGCCATAAAACCAAACCAAACAAACATGGCTCAACATGGCTTACTAATATTTATAACTCCCAATGTCTTAGAGACCTTTAAGAAAACCTTGGTCATCCTGCAATGGAAAAAAGACTGATGGGTTATGATATATTCAATTACTTTACTATTTCTATGACTAATAAAAATTATATATATATATATATATATATATATATATATGTTGTGTTCTGGTTAATGAACACAAGTAGTACTAATAATAAGACAAACCACGATATGTGAGGAAAATAGTTATATTTACAGGAAAGAGTATTTACAAGAGAGAGACTGTTGATAATAAGAACATAGGATTAGTGATAGAGTAATAATATACTTCAACAATAGGAACGGCTCTTCTGGTCTGACTCGTAGGCTTATTTTATTTCTTTGTAAAAAATACAAAGAAGGCACAAGGCCTTAAGGTTTTTGGGGAGGGTAAGGGAGCGGTCTTGCTTTTCTATGTATTCTAAAGGGAGCCTAGCTAGCCACATTCGCCGACCCATTCAACAGTACAATATATAACCATTCATCCCTCATCATGTGCGCAGCAGACACCAAAATACCACATTTGCTCTATGATAAAGCCTACTTAAAACCCGTAAGTGGTATATGATTTTTATTTACAAAATATGATTTATGTACAATGAAGTGATGGGAATGGGAGAAAAAACCCCGAAAAATATATATACAAGAAAGAAAACAAGGAAAAATTCCCCATTTGGTTTCCCTCCCATCCCCCCGTCTATAAAATTGGAGGCCGACTGTTTTCCGGTTCGAAAGAAACCGGAAACAAGCCGGACCTACCCTAGGTGGGACAGGAATCCTAATCTACAGAGATAAAATAAATGAAGGGTCGGGCGCGGTATGGTTCGATAGATGCAGATAATATGATTTTTTACATATGAATATTCAAGATCTTCAATAAAAGCGGACTGGGATTCGGGTTGAGGTACAAAAATAATAGGGAGGGGGAAGATCTTGAGAAACTAACGACTAGATGACGGGGACAATGACACACAATATACTGCTAACTAGGTTACAAGCGGAAAAAACAATTCTACTTACCAGGGATGGGGTCCCTAAGGACCCGTACCGTAGACGCCATGGGCCGGCAGAGGAGGGAAGGATGACTCCAACATTGCCCCCTTTCGTACGACCAGGCTCGCTGCAGCCACCCACCTTTTGCTGAATGTTATGCGATCCAAGCGTTTTCTATCGCATCTGATTTTGACCCTCAGCTGATGCCGAAAATACAAAACCAGATCACGATGAGAAAAGTTTGCATCGTCATACAATCCCTTGTTTCGCGTCGTCCAAATCACCATTCGGGCTACAGCTAGGATCGCGAGAAACACCACACGCTTCTCACCGTGAAACGGAGGAAGAACGTTGTCTACGACGTAACCAACGTCGAGCAGCACAAGCTTTTTGGGTTCGATGCGAGCCGTCCACTCCCCGACGTGATCCCAAAACGGGCGGACTCGCTCGCAGTAGTAGAAGGCGTGCTCAGCCGTTTCTTCCAACCCACTGCTGCAGCGAGGGCAATCAGGCATGTCTGCCAGGCCCGCCTTGTAGTTCAAGTCGCGAAGGGGTAACGCATTCCGTGCAAGTCGCCAGGTGAGCGAGAACTCGGAGTTGTTCAAGAAGCTCGATCCTGGCGCCCAATTCCAGTGAGAGCGGATCTCCTCCGCCGTCCAGCCGTGCCGCTCGCTGAGAGGATCAGAAGCGGAACCCACCACTAATTCCCGATACAGTTCCTTCCGAGGCCATGAAAGGTCACTGGACCCAAGAAGGTTACGAAGGGCCTTTCGGCACTCGCGGACAAACAGTGCTTCGCCCAAAGGCCTACGTCGACCTTCAGCCTTTGGGTCTGAGTTGAGGCGAGGAAAAGACCGACTCGCCTTTCGTCTCCACACTGAGTCCCCCGTCAAGACACGGCCCAGATATGCAAGTCTTTCAGCAAGCCAGTGGCTCTCCAGATCAGGCATACCCAGACCCCCGTTGCGAGTACGTTGGATACAGACCTGCCTACGGACCATCGGCCTTGCACCTCCCCAGAGCAATCTGGAGAGGGATCGTTGCAGTGCCAACCGATGTGCCTTAGGCAGAGGAAGTACAGCCAATCGGTAAAGGATCAAGGGGAAGACGTACGCGGCGCACGCCTCAGCCCTGCCCTTTAAGGACAACCTCCTTGAAAGCCAGATTCCCACCTGAGCATTCACCTTAGCATGTACCTCCGACCAATTTCGCTCCAGTTGAAGGTCGGGCCCAAACCACACCCCGAGGATGCGGATGGGTCCGTCACTCCAGCGGAAGGGCCCTGGAAGAGTATTGCTACCCCTCCAAGCACCAAGCCGCAAACCTTCGCTTTTGTCAAAATTGACCTTGGCCCCTGCAATCCGCTCATACTCAACAACCGCCTCTTTCACAGCCTCTATATCCTGGCGGCGGGATACAAAGACTGTGACGTCATCAGCGAACGCGGAAACCCTGGCCGCAAGGCGGCCAACGAATGGGGTACCGCGCAGTGCCGGACTTGTCCCCTCATCCCTAAGCCTGCGCAGGAGGGGCTCCAACGCGAGGACATAGAGAAGAGGAGACAGAGGGCAGCCTTGCCGGACCGAACGCTCGATCGCGATCACCCCCGAACGCCTTCCGTTCACCTGCACCACTGCCTGAGGGTTGTGGTACATCATGCTAATCCATCTGCGGAACTCCGGTTTGAATCCGGCAGTCTCCAAAACAGACGCCAAGAACCGATGGTCTACCCTATCGAAGGCCTTGGACTGATCTAAACTGATTAGCGCGGCTTCAGTGTCGTCTTTTATCCCCTCTAGGACCTCGCGAATCAAGTGCAGGTTGTCCTGGATCGATCTTCCCTTCACAGCAAAGGTCTGTTCGGGGCCGATCAGATCGCTAATGACAAGCTGTAAACGATTCGCTAAGACCCGGGCCAAAATCTTTAACTCTGTGTTAAGCAGAGTTATGGGCCTGTAATCATCTAAACCCTCCCAAACATGCCTGCCACCTTTCTTCAGCAATGTGATCACGCCCTTGGTAACGCTACCAGGGATGGCTCCCTGGGCGAACCAATGGTTGAACATATCCGTCAGAATAGGTACAAACATGTGCGACATCCTCAAGTACACTTCGTAGGGCAAACCATCTAGTCCCGGCGACTTGTTGAGGCCGACCTGCTTCAACGCATCACGGACTTCGCATTCAGTAACCACACCCTCGCAGCTAGCCGCTTCAGCCGCCCCAAGGCGGGGGAAGTCGGCCAGATAGCTACGAAACTCCCGGAGCGGGAGCTCAGTGCAGCGGGCAAAGCGATCCCGAAAGTGCGCCCGAAAGGCGTCACGTATCTCACGACCAGATCGCAGCAGACGCCCGTCCGGGGTCTTGACAGATGCGATGTACCGATCGGGGAACCTTCGCACTTCTTCTTCACGCGCAGTCGCGTTCGATTTCACAGCTTCGTTGAGAACTCTTTTTAGCCTAGATCTAACTACTGATCCCTTGTAGCGCTCGCTACTCTCACGCTCAAGGTCCCTCCAAGCTAGCTCTACACCTAGGGAGTCCCCCCCCCAGCCACCGCCCGGGAGAGTCTATCATCTATAGATTTCGCCTCCGTGGTCCTGTCTAAGTTGAGCTGTCGACCGTACTTGGTGGTGAAATCTCTAATCCTATGTTTAAGAGAAACCCACCACCTATTCCCGGTAACCGCCCCCACTAACGCCCGCTGAATTAGGGATTCCAGCCGATCCCGGAAGTCCCGTATCTCCAGTAAGGAGGTATTGAACTTCCAGTAGCCGGCTAGACTAGGCCTATTTGCTAACCGCAGACTGACTCTAATGAGTTTATGGTCAGTCCACGCTATCAAGTGGAACGTGGGACAACTAACAAAATCAATGTCAGCTCTTCTCACAAACACTCTGTCCAAGTAGGAACCTACTTTGGCAGAGGGCGATCTATCTAGCCACGTCCACATCTCCCGCCCTGGGTGATCAAGACGAAACCTGTCGACGAGACCGTGACGAGTCACGAAGCCGACAAGGCTGCTTTCACACCTTCCCAATCTGTTAGCTCCCCGCCCGACCTTATCTATCTTGGGATCAAGGATCGCATTCCAATCACCCATTAAGACTAGCCGCTTCGTATCGTCCAGGAACGGCGCCAACCGACGAAAAAAGGAAACCCTCTCCGCAGCGATATTGGACGCATAAACCGCAACCAGACGAAACTTGAAACTTTTCACGGCAACATCGGCCACAACCAACCGGCCCCCGTCACCTGCAAAAACAACGTCAACATCAGCATCAAGGCTGCGTCCAACTAGCAAAGAGACCCCAGCGCTGGTGCGGCTGCCGTATGCTGAGAAAACGTTAAAATCGCTTTCCAGCACCCGACAGTCGGCACCGCAACTGAAGTGAGTCTCCTGCACTGCAGCAACATCAACTCCGAGGTTCTTTAGTTCAGCAAGCAAGCGCGTACACTTGCTTGAATCCCTCAGTCCCCTCACATTCAAACTGGCAAGGTTTAAAGCCATCGATCCAACTCACCTTACTCAGTGTCGACTACGGGCCGGAAATCCTTCGGGGTGAGGATGCCGACGGCCTGACGCAGGGAACCGGTACAAAGTTCAGGAGTAACTCGGCCGCTCCTGGAAATTCCACCGACATCATAAGGAAACCGCAACTTTAGGGACCTATAGAATGTGGGATGAACATAAATCGGGACCCTGCCCGTACATTTTGCAGATATTTCATTTTATGAGTCGTGCCCCATTTCCGCCAGCCTCATGTCCGCTCGACTGGCTTCCTCAATAAATTGCCAGAGCTCCTTAGTTCGGCCGCCAGCCGAACGGACAAAGGTGGTCACCATGGCTGCACCCTCAAAAAGATATGGATTTGTTATTTCTTTTTGATCAATTTTTTAAAGTCTCTAAGTGGTTTCAGAAGAGATTTGATCTGGCGATCTAGTGATGGCGACTCCAGAATGTCCTGACAATAATAAAATGAATTTAAAGCTTGTTGGACCTCTCTGGAGGCCGACTTGGAGCGTCGCCCAGTGCCAGATGTTGATGGTGATGGTGTCGGGTTTCTTGTTGCTGAATGGGACCGGGAGAGTATTTTGGGTGTTGAAACAGGTGATAATGTAGGTGGTGTTGGGGATAGCGGGAGTTTAGTTGAGTCTACAGGGGTATTTTTGGCTTGTTGTGGGGGAGGAATAATTTGGGCTGGTCGCTGTTGTTGTTTTTTCGGTGTCGTCTTTTTCAATTGTTTTTTCTCCCCCTCTCCCTCTGTGGTAGAATCTCCGCTATCCCTTCTTCTCTTCAAGTTTATTGAGGTATCCATTTCCTCCTGTTGTTGTTGTTGTTGTTGTTCATTGTTATTTACCTTTTCTTTCTTTCTTTTCTCTGTTTTTGTGTCGGTTTCTTTTTTCTTTTCCTCTGGTTTTTGATTTTCCAGGGGTTTTCTTTTTTCGCCCTTTGTGTCAGTGGTTTTGGCAGGAGGTGATTTCGGGGCTTTAAGTGGGGACTTTTTGCCCTGCGTTACCTGGGTCCACCCCTCCTCATCTCTGCTATTGGGGTCGTTCCCAGCTTCTGCTGGAGTATATATTTTACTTTCCAGCTTGTTTGCTGTTGCTGATGTTGATGGCGCTGGTGCGCTGTTTGTTGATGCTGATATTAATGGGGTTTGGGATGCTATTGTGGCCTTCACTGTTGTTGGTGCTGTTGACGTCGTTGTTGTTGCTGTTGTTGTCACTGCTGCGCCGGTGGCTTTTTGTGGGCATGACCTCGCAAAGTGGCCTATTTGTTTACAATGCCAGCATTGCGGTTTTCGGCCTTCCACAACCACCAGCATGGCTTGCTCCTCATACTCAACTGTGTGGTGGATTGCCTGGAACCCTCCCCTGTTAAGGCACATGGTAAATGAGTAGTCACCGTGTGCCGTGCCGCTGGGTGACTTCATGGTCGTAAATTCCTCGACGTCCCCATAGTCGCTGAGGAACGCCGCCAGGACGTCACCACTTAGTTGTATAGGCACGTTGCACACGGTGACTTTGATCCGTCTTCTGCCCATGTATTCCGGCTGTAGTCGGTATTGTTTAGTGTTTATGCTGTTGTTACTTGCCAGCTTGGTGGCCAGTTCTTGTGAGGGTAACAGAATATCCCAGGTCGCGAAACTTCTCCTGCAGAAATATCTAGCTGGGATTCCAGCTGCTTTTAAAATCTCCTCGAATTTGTCTTTTTTCAGTCCAGCCAGTCTCCTGGTCTTTATGTCTGAGACAATTAAGGACAGGGTTTTTGGCTGGACTGCTTCTACCAGTTCAGGTATTGGTAGAATTATGTTCCCTTTAAAATACTGGGCATACTTTTCAACCCTGTCCTTTTTATAATCTTGTGGCAATTTTTTGTTTTTCTGCGTCGACCAGGAGACTGGTATTGACGGCACTTTTTGTGCCGGCGGAATTGTACTCGCCGGCGTTGGATTTTCTGCGGAGGTACTAGGCAATGACGGCCATTCCGGTTTTTCTTGGGATATAAATATATCCTCCTGTGTAGTAGGTGTTGGTTCTCCCATAGTTGCTTTAGGCAACGAGGGAGAAATAAAATCGTATGGTTTAAAAGGATGTGAATATGGTGACGGATGAAAAAACAGTAAATGCAGTATAAAAAAGTCTTTCGAGTTGACCCCCCTCAAAAACAATACAAAATAACGATTGTTTTAGGGAGGGGCACAAACGCAATAACAAGTCGTTCCAAAAAATCCAACGAGTTTAACAAGTGTAACAAGTTTAACAAATAATTCAACAATAATTTTTTAACAATAAATTTAACAAAGCACTTACTTTTCGTAACTTAGTAATCCAAAAAACAGAATAACACTACTGAGGAGTAGGCTTATTCGCAGACTGAT
The DNA here is from genome assembly GCA_963585895.1 of Sepioteuthis lessoniana. Taxonomy (NCBI): domain Eukaryota; kingdom Metazoa; phylum Mollusca; class Cephalopoda; order Myopsida; family Loliginidae; genus Sepioteuthis; species Sepioteuthis lessoniana. Next base: position 47,508,820 of record OY757929.1, on the reverse strand, counting down.
CTCCACTATGGAACAGCTCATTATGCTGAAAAGGTAGGTGATACCCAACAATATATATATATATATATATAGAGAGAGAGAGAGAGAGAGGGAGAGAGAAAGAGAGAGAAATGTGTGAACGTGTGATTGTATTTCTTCATTTTGTTTTCGAGTTTAAGGTGTTTCGCTGTTGATGCCAAAAAAAGGTTGAAGAAAAAATATTCTTATCAGATCAAACACTTCGCTTTTTATTTATTTATCTTTTTTCTTTTTCATTTTTATTTACAAGACGACCGCTGGATTCTTGTTGTAAAAGCAGTCCATGATTATAAAAATGCTTTTATTTAGAAAGGAATATCGATCTTAATTAGAATTTCACTTAATTATCTTTAATTGGAAGCATTTTTGAGATGAGGCTTCTTAATCTGAGAATCAATTTTTTTTTTTTAATTTATTGCGAACCTTTTGTCCTCATCTTGGTAGTTTTTGTGCTGTTACTTCTTCACTACGTTTCGGCCAAATTTCACCTCTGGCCTTCTTCAGGTGATTAACCGTGACCTCGGATAGGAATGCTGAGTCTTGTAACCATATCCCCAGTAATTACTGCCTTCCATAGTTATTGTCTATCGCACCACGTTAATCACCTGAAGAAGGCCAGAGGTGAAATTTGGCCGAAACGTAGTGAAGAAGTAACACAAAAACTACCAAGATGAGGACAAAAAGTCCGCAATAAATAAAAAAAAAATAATTCTCAGATTAGTATTTCACTGTTGTCTCCGTTATATCGAGAATTTGAACGATTAAAAATGATATTCAGTTCAAATGCAGACCCACCGGCAAAAGTTTTCATTCAATCACAAACTTGACTAGAAATCCCTCTATTTTCTTGGCGCGTTTTAAATGTATTGCACTGATAATAATCTCGCTATGAAGTGCCTTTGTTACTGGATTACGGTTACATTTGTATACAATCATAATCAGAATTTTATTGGCCTGACGGTTAGAGTGTTCGCTCATGGCCCGGAAGACTTGGGTTCAATTCCAGGTCGAGTCATACCACAGACTCAAAAAATGGTACTTGATGCCTCACTCAGCATTGTAAGGTACGAATCAAGGGTAAAGTGGAGCAATTCAGGGAAAGGTGTAGCACCCTCCCCTACACCTTGGTGTAGTAGCCATCGAAAAGAAAGTCTTCGGGTCACCCTTGACTAAGGTCGCCAACTTTACTTTACAAGATAAATTGTTACATAATGATTTTCTTAACCAACCAACCGGATAAGGCAAACAGTACTTAGGACTGATTGACAGGAGATGGGTCAAATTTCAAAATTTCTTGTTCTAAAAAACTGGGGTTTCCATTTTCTTGTGGACCATCACGCGAAAATTCAAATAAAAACTATGAAAAGTAAGAAGTCTAGTTTAAGACATCAATGGAAATCGATGTATATTTTGGGGCTTAAATCAGATCACCTAACACTCAGGTGTGCGATTTGTAAAGGAATCGGCAGCGCAAAAACCAATTCACATCCTTCTCTTTATGAAACCAGTGCAAAAAAGTAACATCGTGAAATCAGAGGGAACGCTCAGTTGGTGATGTTGAGAATATGCTCCCTATATCCCTGCAGAGCGAGTAAGACCCTCTTAAAGGGTGATAGTACCTGTTAGAGTCCAATTTATGGGTCAAATAGGTCTGTTTAAACATTATTCGTTTAGACCGTGTGCTAAAAATGCCACTTTAAAAATCAACCTTGGCAGGAGTTGTAAAATGCACCATAAGATCCTGCCAACGTATGACCTAGATAGGATACTAATCTGCATGTGATGGTAAAGCTCCAGGCCCGTGAACCTCATCGTTGCCATTACTCCCAGGTCAACTCTGACTCACAGTAGTGATATTTGTTATGTATCATCTTTGGGTTTGCCCAGTGGGTTGGGGCAGTAGAATATACCGACTACACCTCTGCAGAGGGGTAAGACCCCCCCATGAGTGTCCTTTTTTTATGACACTAAACAATCTAATGCTGAGGTTCCAGTAATACTGGGACTTTGGGGAATGCGGAGTACCCTTTCATTACCATTGCTCCCAGGTCCACTCTGGCCCGGTGTGGTAGCACTTGATGGAGCCCTATCTATGGGATAAATAGAACTAATGGCATACTTATGTTAAACTGAATTGTTTGAAATAGAAATGTTTTTGAAAATTAAATCGTACTTACATTTAAACTGCATGCTTATGCTAAACTGAATTATTTGAAATGGAACTGTTTTTTGACATTAAAACTGTACTTACACTAAACTGATTTGTTTAATATAGTACTGTTTTGACATTTAACTGTGTGTAAACAAAATCTGTACTTATGCTAAACTGAATTAGCTGAATTAGAAATGCTTGACTAAGCTGAATAGCTTGAAATAGAAATGTTTTTCACAATTAGACTGTACTTACACTTAAACTGCGTACTTATGCTAAACTGAATTGATTGAAATAGATCTATTTTCATAAAAATGGATGAGGGGTTAAATAACCTACAAAGGTTGATATGCCATAATACACAAAGAACCAACCAACCATCATCTTTGGGTTAAATAGAAATATTTAATCACTTTTAATACTTGGAAACCATTTAAGTATATGCAAACAAACGATTGGAGAATTGATTTATTTGTATTAAATAACAATTACTATTATATAACAATACTTAAAAACCGTTTAACTGTGGGCAGGCAAATCAGTCGTTTACAAATCATATATATTCGATATATATGCCTAAACTGGATTAGACATTGAATAATCTGCTAAAGTTGATATGCTGTAAAACACTACCAGCTAACCAATCTCTTAAGAAATCTGGCTCAGTCACCTGGGGCTGTAGAATACACCGACCGCATCTCTGAAGAGTGGTAAGATTCCCCTAATACGTGTCCTGAATATGACACTAAACAATCAGATAGTGAGGCTCCAGTAATGCTGGAGTTTTGGGGAATGCGGAGTACTCCTTTATTGCTATCGTACCCAGGTCTATTCTGACCCAGAGTAGAAGCACCTGATGGGATCCTATCTATGGGTTAAATAGAACTGTTTGATATTTAAAGTGAGTGCAAACAAATGACATGCTAATTTGAGTTGTTAGACATAGAACTCTTTGATCATTTAAATGTGTGTAAACAAATGACTGATGTTTAATTGAACTGTTGATAATACATAGCAATACTTGGAACCATTTAACTTTGTTGACTTATGCTAAATTAAATTGTTAGAAATAGAACTGTTTAATCAGTTAAGTGTGTATGTCTAAAAATGTGTTTACAGATCATATATTTGATAAATATGTAAAAACAGGATTTGGCATTGAATAACCTGCAATGGTTGATATGCCATAAAACCAAACCAAACCAAACCAATCATAAGAAATCATAACACGAAATATGTAAAAATGAAAGTATAATAAACGCGATAGCATAACCTAAAGGCATAAAATAAACCTACTCAGGTTGACATGCCGTTAAAATCAGTCAATCAATCAAATTAACAGGGATGGGATTTTCGTAACAATGTGTGTGTGTGTGTGTGTGTGTGTGTGTGTGTGTGTGTGTGTGTGTGTTCTTTCATCAACAATAGATCAAGTGCCAATTTTGCCAAACTTGTGACAATGTAACATAATTATATGGCGTTCTACACGAATGTGCTACCAAAACAAGGCTTAGTATAAAAATTGCGACGTCAAGAAAAAAAAGAAAAAACTCCACAGAAATCACGACAAGAAAAAAAAAGACAAGACAAGGAAAAGAAAAAAGAAAATGACAAACGAACAGACATTTACTCAGTAAAAAGAGAAAGAAAAAACACAAGACTGTGATATTTTGAACTAAGGTAATGGTAATATGTTTCTTTGTTTCCAGCCAAACAGAATTAGTGTAGCTTTTGTTGTTATTGTTGTTTAAATTGCTTGAAAGCAGTTTTATTGTATTTCCATGTGTTTTGGCTCAGATGTCACCTTGTATTTTACAAGAAGATTTTTTCTGTTTGTTTCTTTCTTTCTTTGATTATTTATATGTTCTCTTTTTTTTTTTTTTTTTTTTTTGTTTTGTTTTTTGCATTTTGTATTGGGGGATTGTTTTGATTTTTGATTTTTTGCTTGTTTATTAGTTTGTTTTGTGGGGGGTTTTGTTCTGTTTTTTGTTTTTTGTTTTTTGGGGGTTTTTTTTTGTTTTTCGGTAGGGGGTTTCGTTAACAAAAGTAACCAAAAAGATGGTCCACTGAGTTTAGGGGCTTAAAAAAAAGCAGACCAGTTTTCAGGCATCATGACAACGAAGATGAGGGTAGAGATAGCGTCTAATTGAGACGGCATTGTGTTTGGTCAAAGAAAGTCACTGAGAGCAGATGTCTTGAAATTTTCACGTTAGACAGAAATAGTCTTGAGACTCGACAGAAAGTGAATGCCTTCGAAAGTTTCTGTTTTAGTTTTTTTATGTTTTTCTTTATGTGAACAGTGTGTATTTTCTTACAGCACCGTGAAGACAAGCTAAAGAACAAAATCTGTCGGCGCTTCGGGTGGTGTAATGGTTAACAAGCTAGACTAGCAAACCTTCATGAGTAAGTTCGAGTCTAATTGAATGTCCTATTCATAAGGCCTTGTGCCACATCAAATAGAAAGGCTTAATCAATTACTCTACGAGCAAATTCCGTGCGAATAGTCACATAAAAATGTGAAAAAGGAAAAGTGACAGTAAGCCCAACAGAAAAAGACTTTTAAAATCAAGTGTTTTTCCAGGAAAGTGAAAGACTTCCGTGGGTCGGCAGAAAAGTTCATTTATGACGTTATATCTGTTGTTGATAATTTTTTTAAAAACCAATTGTGTCCAAGCACTGTAGCACCAATGGAAGAAGTGTGTGGACCGAAAAGGGAACTATATTGAAAAATAATCTTCGTTTGGCCACATTACATGAGCATATCTTGGTAAGCCAACGAACTTTTTTGACATTGAAACTGTACTTACGCTAAATTGTGTCCAAGCACTTTAACGCCAATGGAAGAAGTGTGTGGACCGAAAGGGGAACTGTATTGGAAAATAATCTTCGTTTGATCACATTACATGAGCATATCTTGGTAAGCCTAAAAACCTTTCCACCGAACTTCGTAATTAGTCTTATTTTCTATGTGACTTTAACATATGCGATTTGTCATTGTTAATATTGCATATCTGGCAAAGGTCTACGAGATCTGCACACTTTTGCAAATTGATATACATACCATTGTACTCGAGGACCTAGGAAAATAAAAAGAAAGTGGTTCAGCTTTTCGCCATCTATGAAGGAAAGAGGAGGAAATGATACTTAAGATGTTAGTTGTAGTAGTAATAGTTGAATAATATTGTAGGCAACTTGAAATTCATATCTCGATATAAATATGAAAA